>JABFTP020000094.1:0-101105 GCA_013387265.2 Cryptolaemus montrouzieri | reverse complement strand
GGACATTTCATTTAGAAAACGTTTGGGAAATAAAAAGGATTATTTTTATGGTATTCCGGCAGTTATTCGAATTTTTCTCACCTTTTAAACCTTCTTTACACCTCCAAGAACATTTCAAGTTCACGAATTTGTTGCTATTCAGGTGTCCCGCAGGGGTCCAATCTTAGTCTATTAATGTTCATAATGTTCATTGATGATCTCATGGACATAATAAATATACCCAAATTAATGTATGTGGATGATCTGAAAATATTTCTGAAGATAGCGTCAGAACGCGATTGTGAGGTCTTGCAGGAAGTCATAAGTTCCGTGTCAAACTGGTGTGTGATTAATCGTTTGGACTTGAATGTATGTAAGTGCACTGTCGTTACTTACTCTCGCATGAAAAACATCCTTTTTCTGATTATATTATAAACAATGGTATATTGAAACGTTCCACTGATATAGAAGATCTTGGTCTTATATTCGACCAAAATTCACTTTTGTTCCTCATATCAACCATTTATTTACATCCGCCTCGAAATGATATGGGTTCATAATTCGAAATGGAAAGCACTTTACGAAATCAAATACTTCTATTTTTTTTTGAGACTCTTGTCTTTCTCTTTGTTTCAGTTCCGAGGCTGACCTCAAGAGATGGGCGTCTGTTTTTCCTGAGCACGCCTAGAACAAATTAATTCACACAATCTTCAATATTATTTATGTGTACAACTTATAATTCCATCTCCCATCTCGAAATTGTGTGATATTAATTTCGACGATGTTACCACTATCAGTAGTGTATATCTGGACAATGTTCTCTGAAGCGCATCTGAGGTATTGCATACTTTTATTTTTTTCAAACTTTCAGTTTAACTCACGCCATGAATGTTTTATTTCTATTTTATTTTATGCCATATCATTTTTTTCAATATTTTTCTTGATTTGTTCATTTTATTTCTGTCATTTTCTGTACCGAGTCAGTTTCGATTAGCTGCATGGTTTTACTTATATTAACTCATTATTCATGATTACGCTTTAAGTTGTTGATTTGTTATATAAATATTTAAATTTTTCCTGTAATTGGGTTCTACCTGTAGGAAATAAAGAAATTATTATTATTATTTATTATCGTGGACTTATGCACTACCTCAGCTGTTAGCTGGATATGATTTACCTTTCCCAGATTCAGCAATCAAAGGGAATAGGCTCGATTACAATATACTTGACATAAATTTCCTAACTATCCTACATGTATTAAGAATTACAGCTTTTTGCATTTCTATATATGTATGCTTATGCAATTCTAATTTCTTAAGGCTATCATGCAAAGTTTTGGGTATTAACCCAGTCGAGGATATGATGACAGGAACAATATCTAATTTTTTGAGGTGCCACATCTGCTTGATCTCAATAGCAAGGTTTTTATTATCGTGGACTTATGCACTATCTCAGCTGTTAGCTGGATATTATTTACCTTTCCCAGATTTAGCAATCAAAGGGAATAGGCTCGATTACAATATACTTGACATAAATGTCCTAACTATCCTAGATGTATTAAGAATTACAGCTTTTTGCATTTCTATATAGGTATTCTTATGCAATTCTAATTTCTTAAGGCTATCATGCAAAGTTTTGGGTATTAAACCAGTCGAGGATACGATGACAGGAACAATATCTATTTTATCGAGGTGCCATATCTGCTTGATCTCAATAGCAAGGTCTGTGTATTTGGACTTTTTCTCCTGGAACTTGTTCATCACGTTGTTATTATTCGGTATGGCGACATCCACCAGCATTGCTGTTCTGGATCTCTTATCATACACCACTATGTCCGGCCTATTATTCGTCTCCATTCTGTCAGTGATAACAGGGCTATCGTAGTATAGTCTGATTGAGTCATTTTCCAATACCGGGGCCGGCTGATACTTATAATATGGCTGGAAGGTGTTCAGAAGTCCGTACTTGTGTGCAAGTTTCGGGTGGATAATGTTGCACACTAGATTATGCCTGTGAAGATACTCCGTATTGGCCAGTTGTTCGCATCCGGGCGTAATGTGCTGTGTAGTCTCCGATCTTAAAGGGCATTTTCTGCACTTATCTGTTTGTAATGTTCCGTCCTTCATTATAAATTTTTTGTAATTGTTCGTAGCGATCACTTGGTCTTGGATGGCCATAAGGAATCCCTCTGTTTCTGCGAATAATTCTCCTTTCATCAACCATTTGTTGGAGGCTTCTTTGTCGATGTCTGGTTGATTAATCTCATGGTGATGTCGTCCATGCAATTCCTTTCTTGAACATTGCTCTTGTTTTTCAGTATCCGATAGGAACGGTAGATTCAGCAGGTCATCTCAGGTAGCAAGATTTATTGGTGTATATCCCCTATCAGCCAACGATACCACTCTATGGAGGTCAGAAGTGAGAGCTTTTGCAGAGAAGAATTCTCTGATATTTTTTATCTGAGGTTTATTATTATTATTATTATTATTATTATAAGACCAAGATAAGATAAATCCGTTCAGTCGTTCTCGAGTTTTAGAGACTAACAAACAGCAATTGATTTTTATATATATAGATAAAGGAAAATTTGATTTACACTTATTTACTATATTAGTAACGCGTTTGTATACAAAATAAAAACTGAACTAATTAAAATAAAGCAGAATAAGTTTCATCGGGTGTCATTGGTCTATCACCTTCGGAAATACTGATTGATCATCACTTGGACCTTTAAGAGGTAACCCCATATTTCTAATTTTTCTCCATTGTTCATTTAATTTGGAATACCTTCTGTTAAAACAGGATTACTTAAAACGCTGTATTCTACGAGAAAAGAAATTATTGAAAAATTTCGGAAGGAAACTCACATTCCAATGCATGGATGGGATTTGTAGAATAAGCGACTGTTTGAGTTCGTAATAAAATTTTTCTGTCTTAGAAAGTCTTTTGATCATTATTTCAATGCGAATAATTCACATTGTTCCGTATTTTGGGAAAAGAAAGATTGAAAAAAGCAAAAATAGATTCAAATGAGAATCGTGAAGTGAGCTTCGTGGCGAAAACTACACTCTTTTCTTAGTGGCGAATTGTAAATTGACTCTTAAAGCTCAAAAAATTGTTCTTCTAATGTCAAAAGTATAAATTGATTTGACGAAAAAGTTTAAATCTCTTTGTACAAATGTCTCATATGTTCAATGAAAGTATTATTGATAAAATACTGCTGAAGAAGATAAGAAGCTGGCAGTTTCTTTCCCCCCAATAATGAACGAAAGAAACGCTCTCTCTCTTTCAATCTACTGTATACTCGTATAGAGCCATAATAGAAAAGTCTGGACAGGCAGGTAATTACCTTTCATCTAGACAATCTAACCAATTAATTACAGACGATAAAAACTGAAGGTTTCTGAACCTTATGTTGTTATTGTTTCCATAGGGGAAATATACAATCGTTTATTTGGAACAATCTCAAGTTCGATTTCGATGTCTTTCAGGGAGACATATTCCATATTTCTGCCCAGAGGATGCCTTTTGAGTATTTATTACAACTAAAACTTGGGAGATAATCTTAATTAAGGTGATTTTGAGATATTCTTTTTATTTCAAACTCCCGGTCCACTTGCAGTAATTCGGCTGCTGGTAGACATTATGGTATGTTAACCAATACTTTAGTATCTAAACTGGCACAAACATCAATTGTCGCTAATAATTGAAAAAAAAATTCCACTTTTTGAAACCGAAAGGTTTGACTTGATATCAAGCTTTTTCAAGCTGCCGCAAAACTGGATACTTGTAAGAGCATAAAGCTGAGTTCATAGGCGTGAACTTTCTTTTGTTTTCCCCGTTACTTTACTTGCTAGCTTTCAATATTAAACAGTTTAAGGTCAGCGCAAGTTTGAACATTTTTCATTAACCGACATGGCGAATTCACGGAAAGGTAAATATTAATTTTTGTTATAATCTTTATGTTTTTTTGTTGAAATCTTATAGTTTCGATTGTAATTTAACATTTCGAGTAAACATTTCGTAATCAAGCCTTACTGTTTATTACAAATTCGAAGTTTTTCTCCTAGTATCATAAGTGATACCTTGGGCATTCCTCACTACTTTTGGAATATTTTTCAGGTCCTCTATCTGATAAAGACATAGAACAGGCGATTAATTACGATGAGTCAGATATGGAAAAAAAAGAGCAGTGATGGTGAAAATGACCTTCGAGCATGCCGAGAGGAAGTCGTATATAATATCTCATTTGAGTTTTCATCCTTTTCCAAGACTGTGGCAGATGTAGAGTTTATTGTGCACTCTTTGTTTAGTTTAGTTTTGACCTCATCCTTCTTGCTTACGTGTAGCTTGTATATGGCCTGCACCATTGCTCAGTTATTCGAAGCACATTTTCGGCTACTTCGCTTATAGTAGACAGGTTTTCCAATACGGGCGCTGGTTGATACTTGATATATGGCTGGAAGGTATTCAGACGTCCGTACTTTTGTGCAAGTTTCTGATGGATAATGTTGCACACTTGATTACGCCTGTGAAGATAGTCCGTATTGGCCTGTTGTTCGCAGCCGGACGTAATATGCTGTATAGTCTCCGATCTTATATGGCATTTTCTGCACTTATCTGTTTGTTGTTCCGCCTTTCATAATAAATTTTTTGTAGTTGTTTGCAGCGATGACTTGGTCTTGAATGGCCATAAGGAATCCTTCTGTTTCCGCGAATAGTTGTCCTTTCATCAACCATTTGTTCGAAGCTTCTTTGTCGATGTGTGGCTGATTAATCTCATGGTGATGTCGTCCATGCAATTCCTTTCTTGACCATTGCTCTTGTTTTTCAGTATCTTATAGGAATGGTAGATTCAGCAGGTCATCGCAGGTAGTAAGAATTAGAGGTGTATATCCCTCATCAGCCAACGATACTACTCTGTGGAGGTCAGAAGTGCGAGCTTTTGCAGAGAAGAATTCTCTAAGATTTTTGATCTGTTCGGTATGTAAGTTGACACCATCCATGAATCAGCGTCCTCCTTCTTCACAGACTATTTTCGATGGTGATTATTGTACTTTGTCAGCCTCGTTCGGGTTAGCCTCTGAATATCATCCAGGTTGGTATCCCAGATGTTTGTACGTTTCGCCATCCTTCATACACTGTATAATATCACCATTTGTTGTTGTGTTTCACCATCTGTGACTTTCCCTCTTTGAATGTTCAGGATTTTATATTTTTCAATCCCGAATTTCATATGAACATCTGCCGAAAACTTACTGACAACTCTTCACAGATCATCCAATTGCTTTTTGTTCGAAGCATATAATTTGATGCCATCCATATATAGCAGGTGGGAGATTGTGTTATAGTTTCTATCTGCTTTTAACCTAAATCTGTATCCTGTTCTATTGAGCATAGAAGTCGATGGGTTCATAGCCAAACAGAACCATAGTGGACTAAAAAAGTCTCCTTGAAAAATTCTGCGACGTATGGGTATCGCGTCGGTTTTAATTGACTTATTGTACATGTTGACCTGCAGGTATGATTAATAAAATTATTCTACTGGCCACTAGTGGACACATCACACAAATGATGAACCTTGAAAGTAATGGTGTTTTTACTTTTAATCCGTCAACAGCGAACACTTAACAATAGCAAATCAAAGACCCGTTGGTCGACTTGGAAATCTCTTATTGGTTTATGGCAGGGAATACTGAGCCAAGGTCTCCACAAAGTCAATATTTGAGTGAAGAAAGACCAAAGATGAAGATGAAGTTTGTGGCTTCTTGCAGGAATGTCAAATTCACATGTATAACAACTGTTATAATGCTTGAAGATGTTGTTTGTAAATAGGAAAACTTAGCTTTCTGAGAGAATATATTAGATAAACTATCAATTATTAAACAATTTATATTTTCACATTCCGTACTTTTCCTTCCTCTAATATTCTCCTCTCCTTTCACTCTCTCTAATAAATGCAGTTTCCTCAATCATCATATATGTTGAATAGTTTTGACATTTTCATTTATGTTTCCCATCAATTAAGTTACATTTGATGATTTGGTCACATCGATCTCCGCAAACGGCCGTTATTAATTTAAATTCACTCGGCAGCTGTTCCAACTAACAAAGAAATATTTCAGAACAGCTAAAATAATCTTCGCCCTGCTGCAGTTTCACTTAAATTCGTATCAAGTTGGCCGAGGTGAGGTTTGTTTCACGTACTCGTAATACCATCCGATCCGTTTCCGTATAAATAGAGATGCTATCGCGGTGCCCTCATGTGGCATACGGGAATGAAAACTAATAGCTCTTAAATTGGATTTGATTAGTCCACATACCTGCAGCTGTCACCTACGTAGACAGTCTCTTCTGACGTATGGACCCCATTGTTGCCAGATGTGAATGTTTTTCGACTTTAAGATTTCAAACGTAGCCAATGCGTGGCGAAGTGCACCGTTCACTAATTAATTTTAAGTTGAGGAAAAATATTTTCATTTGATTTCACATTAATTTCACCAACATTTTCAATGGCTCAGTGCAACTAATGGGTACGAAAGCAGGGTCTTTGAAAACTCAATTTGAGTTTAATAAGTTTCTATTGTTCTTATTCTGTCGATGTATTTTCTGAATAAGATTTAAATACGCCTTTTATCCTGACTAAGTCAATTATATCATGTGAAACAAGAAATATCATTTCGAGAAAAGATACTTTTATGTTTACGTAGAAGAATTGTTCGAAATGTATCCAACCTTCAAATTTCTTTTCTGGCGTTATTCCACGTTATATGTCTGGCTCATGGCATCCTTCGGAGTAGTTCATATTTTGCTCAACAACATGGTCCTTATGCTTTTTTTACTTCTAAGAGTGCTTCTGGTATTGATAGATAGATGTTTATTGCTCCAAAATACAATTATAAATCACATTATTAGGATTGTCAGAGAATATGGTGTAATTTCTAAATTCGAAAAACTTGTTAAGCGAATAAAAAGCATGTAAAACAATAAACTCAAAGACGACACGTTTGAAAACAAACTAACATTGACATCCAAAATATCACAAAGTTTGTTGAAACACTTGATATTCTGGTAGACTTGTGAATTCTGTGCAACCTTGAGCCTCAAAAAGGGTGAGTAAAATTTATTATTATTTCTTGTTGCATACTGATGTCGATCTCTAACTTTTACATATAATTTTTCATGTTTTTTATATATCAAAGTAATTGAAATATATAAAGAGATGGAAGTGTCCAAATTTTCAATTTTTGAATAAGGATCTACAAGATATCATTGAAGCAGAGGCTGTCATACATCTCAAAACTTTCCTTTGTGCACGAAATGCATCACCGGTGCACTCATCCGCGCCCCACAATGTGAAAGAACTGATTGCACCAAACCGAAGTACATGAGATGCAAAACATCGAAAGACACCGTATCCCGAAGTATTCTCACGAGAAAGCAGGTCGAACGATTTTTGAACACACCATTTCAACATGACAATTCCAGGTAAGTTTATGGTCAATTTTCACTCCCAAGAAATTGATATCAGTCACTTGTTGCACAGATTTATCAAGAACGTTGAGAAGCAGGCTGTGGTCATGAGGAACATTCTTCCACAAAAATCTCATTGCAAATGTTTTATTCGTATAAATGACGAGACCGTTTCTGTTACACCAATCAAAAAACCCTTAGAGGAATCATTTGCTTTTTGTCCTTCTTCCGTTTTTTCAGATACCACAACATTTGAATCATCAGCATAAGCAATTACTGTAGAATCTGACGACATTTCTAAATCATTTATAAATAAAATGAAAAATAATGGCTCTAATAGGGATCCTTGCGGTACACCAACGACATCTGTTGGTTTTAGTCTATTATTTTGATTTCCTTCAGATTTAATTGATCACAGATTTTTCGACTTCATTGAATGGCGGTTTAATTCTGCATCATTAAGTGAAGCTACATCCTTTGCATTTTTCCCTTTGTTTACATTGTTTACTTGTTTTTTTAAAAGAAAATTAATTTTTTCTAAATTGTAGATTCGTTTTTCCAAATGTCTCACCAATGTTCGTGATGTATCAAGTTGACGATCCAAAAAGCCACATTGAAGCTAATCTTACTGGCCCTCTGATTCTCGACAGGGTTCAGTATCACTCACGCTACCAGAATCATGTGATTTTTCACTCACAGGTATTGTTTCCATGCTGGAAAATTATTTCCACCATGTATTAAACACTGCACTAAATGTTACGCTCTCAGGTAATTTTCGTTTCACTATAAAGTCTATATGATAATCTTTTTTAAGTTTATCTAGCTCCTTACTAATCTTGTTGTGTTTACTCGACATCATTCTGTCGTCGAATAGGCTGTCAGAAGTCGCAAGAAGCTATATCAAGACTCTACGACAGCTAACGTAACTGTAAGACATTGTGCTTTGTCAAATATCACGGTACGAGGTTCGATGAATGATACGGAGAGTTAAGCAGTGGTCATTTCTTTCTTATCGTATTACACAATCTTTTCAGAGCTTTTACATAATATTCCTTGTTGGTGGTCTAATTTTCAGGAGCATATTCACGTGAATATTGACTTGATATGTTTTTGAAGCCGGTATTCAAATGGAAGATTCCAATCAGAGGATTGATGTTTGATTTCGGAATTATAACTATGAACTCATTAGTCTTAATGATTCTAAACAGAATTTCACTTGCAATAAGTTTCACACACACGAAAACCATTTGAAAACTATCACTCAAAGTCCTCTCAACACTACTTTTCCATATTCCAAGATCATATTATAGTTCTAGCGTAGTTAACCAACAGCGTAGGCCGCTATCAACAGTTGTGCGGCCAACTCAATTAGTACCAATTCTTATTTGTGTTTGCTACATACCCTCGTTTTCGAATGCTGTCTTCATCATTTCAATAGTTTCCATAAAAGCTTTTCGAGTTTAACAGGAACTGATTGTTCTGGTTTTTTCGCCATTCTTCTCACATCATTTAAACCAAGAAGTTCCACAAGTAACAAACATCTTCGTATATCAGCGTGATGGAGAACTATCGCTCTTATATCTCCTTTCAAAGAAATTTAAAAGTAATTCTACCGGTTAGAACTTTTCTTTTCAGCCTAACGTTGAGCGCTCAGAGAAAGCAGGTTACCTGTTTGCTGATAATATGCGCCTATAGTAGAGATAACTTTCAAATGCACAACAACGACACAAACCACCCTTACTTGGTGGTTTGTTACATGTTGTGAACGCAGATCGGCGCAAACTATTTACCGGAATGAGTTGGTCGTTAATTGCTGATGCTGTTTTTTGCACTGGTTATGCCTTCCGAGTTAGTAATTGCAACCAGTGATCAGAGAAATGTATTGTGGGACAAACGACTGAAATTTTACAGCAACAAAAGTATAGTGCATAATTTATGAAACCAGGAATGAAAATATAATTTCGTCATCGGAACTAAACAGGCGCTGACTAACCTTCTTTCTTTAAGGACGTTCCCTTGAGAAAACAAAGAGCCCTTCTAGGATCACTTCGCTGTCTATCTGCCTATTTTGCAAAACTATTTTCTTATGCAGACGTATTGGTTATCAGTTGTGAAAAAGTTGGAGTTCCAAGCGCGATCGAAAACTACGGCTGTTTTATTGCTTTTTGCGGAATCGGAAATAAGGTACTGAAGGGTATTTCCCTTTGACCTAGAAACATGAAGTTTGTCGAGAAGCAATGATTTATAGCGCATTTTTAGGTAAAGTGCTGTCTATTTGTAGTTACATCACGAAACTATATAATGAACTAATCAGCCTTTTCTCAGGAACCAGTAGAACTGTGAATTTTTAATTACATATGGAAATGCTATGATAACCTAGGGAACGCGTAGATTTATATACTTAAGAGATGATACAAGACACTCAGGTCCTTTCTCAGATCAGAAAAGAAAGCAAACTTCCAACTTAACGCAATCTAAAAATTCAGATATTTATGGCGTACACTACTGCATATTTGACGAAGTGAAGTCAAAAGGTATAGGACATTTCACGTTTATGTAATCATGAAATTCCGAAAGAATCAATATCTTACAAACTATTTGAAAACGGATTTATTTCAGATAGAAAGGAAACATGAAATCTGTAGATATGTAGTTACATCAAACAAGCACGAAACTCAGCGCTAACCATTGGCGGAATTTTAGGGTTGACACTAAAATTAACTGAGTTTTGTTGCGATGTGTTAGTAGTGAATACGTTTGCATGAAAAGTAACAAAACAACTAAAATGTCCAATATTAGTTTAAACTTCACAGAATAAACAAATAATGTAAATATATGTTTTGAAGTCTGGTTTTCAGAAAAGAAAGAACTTAAACGCGAAGAACAACTTATTTTCTATCACACTTTGGTAAGAACAAGTTCATCCGCAACATCCACCTGGCATCTTCGAGCTTGAAGCACCTTCATTGATCAATTAAGCTCTAATTTGCTGTAATTCACGTCTTCCTTTTATTTTAATCAAAATTATCGTAATGTCGTATCATTGATATAATTCAAGGTGTTTCATCTTAGTATGTTTGTTATTCGGTAATGATACGAAAAATTTGCTGGAACATGTTGAACGATTTTGTTTAGGGGTAATTTTTCGACTTTAACGAGCAACCCTGTAAAGGAGGGAAATTCAACCCCTCAAGATTGAATAGGGTAAAAACAAAAATTGGTTCGTTTTCCTCTTTTTCATAATCTTAAAGCAACCAAAATATTCAAGGTGGCTGGTTTGAGATATAAGAATGATTTTTTGCAGAATTAAATTCGTCAAAATTACTTTTTTTCAAAAACAGTTCTGGAGAGGCTTTGAAGAGTTTTCAGCTATGGTATCGCTGGAATGATATAAAATTTTTGGGGTTGAAGCACCCCCTCAAATATTCGTCAAAAGCTTTCATACTGTATATAACGAGTTTATCTTTCTAAATTTTTGAAACATCGTTTTTTTAAAGTGAAGTATTCCCTACTATTATAGAAATACTGTCCTAAAATTTCACTGAGAAATTCCAAATAGAAATAAAGTTATAGCTCTATTCATAACGGTACCTTCATAAGATTAAATTATAGTAAATATACTTTAAACGCGTTTTTCTCGAAATCAAATTTTCAAATGTCGGAGTTGGTTTTCTCGAAATCTACTAAAGCAATCTCAGTAAACCAAATTATTTTTTGATACTCTATTCAAACGAAGAATAAAAAACCTCTAAAAAGTTAAAATCACCCCACATTTTTAGGGCAGGGGTGAATTCATCCCCTGAACAGACGATTTTTTAAATTTTTCATAAAATGGCATTTGGAGGCCATGAAAATATGAAAAAAAAACTTTTTGGAGGTTTATTTGAGGTTTTAATTATCATGAATTGAATCGCGTTGGAATTTTAAATAAATTTGTTACAGGAAGGCAGAAAATTGACCCGCAAATTAATATGCATCTTTCGGAAGACGACCTCTGCAGTGGTAAAAATAACTAAAAGTGCTAAAAAAAATTTTTTTGTACACCTTAGAACATCTATAACAATTTATAACAAAACTTTGAATAATAAACAAAATAGTTTCTTTTTAATATTTGAAAATTGTCTTTTCTTCAAATTAAAAAATAAAAGTGTCCTAAATAAGTAAAATACCTAATTTGAAAAATTAATATTCTACGGAAGGTTGAATATTGTTCCTTCAATAAAATTCTTCATTGTATCTACACATACAGCGATAATTTTAAGGGTTGTGTTTGATTAGAATTAAAAAATAAAAAACAAAATTGTCCTTGTTTTAAACCTCACAACATAGGTTTTTGCTGCTAAGACAACAATGAAAGGACAAAAACCAATATTCGAAACTTACGACAATATCTACTTAGTTATAACGCCTAATATCTCAAACTTTTTGTGGAATTCATTGTAATCAGTAGTTTTCTTGGAAATTTTCTAAATATGACAACAGCGCAATCTTTCATAGAATAGATCTACCTACGGTATTTCACTTTTAATTGTCCATGGCCTTCCTTGATACGGGTAGATTATATTCAGACCCTCCAGGACACCAATATAGTTAATTTATATTTTAATTCCCTTCACCTCTATGAGTACTCATTGTTATGTCTTAATCAACATCTGGCTAGTTTCACATCATCTCAATTTGCCCTTCTACGTTACCTCAATTTATATCGATTCGTATCCATGAGAAAATAGATTTATCTTTATGTTGAATCAAGGAGGACTAACTAGAGATAAATAAAGAAGTCAAACATTTGGCAATAGTACGGAAAGCAAGGAGTTCATGAACATGAACTTCATCATGCAAACATGATGCTTCTAGGATCTATTAATCATGATGAAAACCGACAAAGGCTACAACAGTAGTGGTAATAATAAATCCTTCATTCCCTACAGGTAAGAAAAACAATAACAGTACAACTTCACTACCGAATTTCTGAAGTGACATGAATTTGTTTCAATTTCAACATAGAAACAAAACAAAATCTGTTAAAGCCAAGATTATTATAAAATATCGAAACTATTTTTTTCAACTTTTCGATATTTTATAATAATAAAATATCGAAAAGTTGAAAAAAATAGTTTCTATTATAAAATAGAATCAAATAGTAGAATTTCCATTCATTATATTCTTTCCTCATAGAAAATATAGAATTTAAATACAAGCTAGTGTACATAAACAACATGCTATTCCTTATTACTTTTAAAATATCCATCGATTTTACTCTGAACCTTTCTCGATGCTGCCATCTGAACTGATTTTTCCTTGAGCCTTTTCAGGAGCAATACGTCTTCTATAGGAAGATTATTCTGTCCGGCCCAACAGATAATGACAGTATCTGCATGATTCACTTTTACCATACTATTTAAACCATCCTCTGAGTCAGAAGATTCATCTACCTTTTCAATATTCCTTCCTAAAGCATCCTGTATAAACTCTTCTTCAGTCAAATCGATAACAAACTCATTGTCTCGTACAGCCCAGTTGGTAATGTTCTCAATGGTTAAGTCATTTTCTGGATAGATGACCCTTAATGATTCAGCAATATTTTTCAAATCATTTTCACTGATTGGACGAATTTCTTCTGAAGCTCTGAGAGTGGAATATTTCCATCATCTGATTCTTCTTCTTCTGTAGTGTCATGCCACAATGCTGTCCAACTTTTTCTTATATTTTTTGAAGTAATGGCTTTCCACGATTGGGCTAGATTGTTCAAGGCATCTTTCAAATTATACTGCTTCAAAATGAAAGTTATCTCTTCACCTTCATGCGAAATGATATGATTAAGAAGGCATTTTCCATACGACACTTTGATGTTTTGAATTGAATTCTGATCCATAGATTGGAGAACGGCAGTACAGTTGGGTGGCAAAAACATATCTCTGAAATTTAGATCAGTATTAACCTCTTCCTCAGGTGGGTGCGATGGTACATTGTCTACCAACAACAGAACTTTAGAGGGCTGGTTAATCTTAGTTAAAAAATTCTTCACCTCGGGGATAAAAGATGTTTTAAACCATTCATTGAATAATGGTCTGGTCATCTACCCTTTGATAGATGCTTTGTTGGCAACTGGTAGTGAACTTTTGTATTTAAATGCTCGTGGATTTGCCGCTTTTCCCAAGACTAGTGAAGGTAATTGGTGAGTTCCAGTCGCGTTGCAGCATGGCATGAATGTTGAGCGGTCTTTTGACACTTTTCGACCTGGTACTGATTTTTCTCCTTGATGAACCCAAGTTCATTATACACCTGTTCTTTGCTCAGTTTCATCTGTTCGACAACTGATAGAAATTTTTACTGAAATGGTATCACAGGGGAAGCATCACTGGAAAGTTTTTCATCACAAACCTTCAAGAAACGAATTCCATGTCTAAGCTTGAATTAATCTAACCATCCCGAACTTGCCAGAAAACCTTTTACTCCCGTAATTTGTTCCTAAGACTGTTTGGCGTTTGCTCTCAATATGTCTGACAAAATTGGTACGTATGCGTTACGTTGTTGAAGAAACCAGTTATACAATGCGATTTCAACATCAGGATTTTCAGCTTTTCTAATAATATTTCTTACAATTTGGTGCAAAAAGCAGTCTTTTTCTTTATTTGTGATCTTCCTACGACTTCCTATTTTGCAGAGATTGTAGCTTCACGTATTGGGCGTAGGTTTTTGAAATCACCCCCTCTGATACCCACATTGTGGCCGCATATCCCTCTGTGTCACCCCTTTTTCAACGAGAGCAATTATTGGACTCCTCTGCACATCAGACAATCCAACGTGAGGCGTTTTCAATTATGATTACAGGCTTTTTTAAATTTTGAAATTCACATTTTCAAATCTCAGTGACGACAATATCCCAAACATGTGGTGATAATTCAACATTTCTTATCGTACTATCCAGTTTTTACAACAAACTTCATTCTTCACAAGTTATCAAAGATCCATGGTTAAAAATAAACGATAATGTGAAGTACCAAGTGATTCCATACAAATTTGGTTGTCTCTAGTACCTGCTTCTATTGCACCTGTACAGGCATGGCAACAAGCGATTCGCAAGGGAACGTAACTTTATGTTTACAAGTATCAAGCTTTCAAGCAGCTTGATGCCAAATCGAGCTTTCGAGTTGCCGAAATCCGGGAAAATGGAGAAATCCGATTCGAAAACAAAAGAACATAGCTCTGATCGGTTTTCATTAATGAATTTTCCTCGAAAATCGAGAACGGAGATTGGGACTACGTTTTATTCATTTGCAGTTGTTCACACAGCTTTCGTTCTAAAACATCGAAAGTGGAACAACCTGTACACCTGTACATATACCTGTAAGACCTACATTTATGCGTCAACTAAGCATAAATTCAAGGATTCTTAAGGTAGTTTATCATTTATATAGTATAGGTAATAAAAACAAGCACTGTGTTTTAAGGAACTTTACTTAATAATTGCGATTCGTAACGCGTTTCACTACACCGAAGCTTCTTCAGACGAATAAATGTATATTTATTCGTCTGAAGCTACGGTAAAACACAGTACTTGTTTTTCATTATTGATAATGGAATTTTACCAAGTAAAAGCTTCCCAAAGTCAAATATATATTATAGGTCATAATATGAAAGTAGGAAGACAACAGCCTGTATATGTTTCCATTTCAACGTCACTGAAAGTTTCTCGAATAAACCTTTTATTTCATTGCTAAAGTTGGGAAGATGACGAAAGAGTTCCGTGCTAGAGAAGAGCATGAAATTTTCCCGCTAAATTTGGTGACTCGATTTCCGGCCCCGCCACCACTGTCCAGCGTAGAGCGGCCGTCGTAATGGACGCTGGCGGCGGCGCCGTATAAGTGTAATTTCAAAAGTTGCGTCCAAGTTACCTCGAGCAGCAAAGCAAAGCAACGGCCACAATGTACCTATTATATTAAATCAACGAGTGACCGTGGCAAAACAACATTGGCACAAAGTTGGCCGGATACGGCGGTTCTGTGTCATTATCACCTCCATCGAACAAAGGAGATGAAGAATGGCTGCAGAGAAAAGAACTGCATTAGGAGGGCCACTTGCAATGGAAGACGACGCCGCCGGTCGTCTCCGACGCCCTCTCAGCCGGAAGTGCGTCCGTTCTCCCGGACGAAGGAAATGGGGTTACGGTTTGACGTTTCTAAATATGGTTTCGTTCCATTACATTAAATTATTTTTTTCTTTGAGGAGGGAACGTTTTCACGAGTTTCCTTCACTCTTATACCAACTTTTTCTTTTTATCATAAAAACATGAATATTGCGCAGTAGTTGATCTCAAGATCAAATTTGAAATTCATATTTCGTATATTGGGTGTTCTATTGATAAAAATAGTATATAAGTTTGTGTTTTGAGTAAATTGATGATTTCTCTTTTAAAATTCATAACTTATTACTTTCCATACGATTGGGAATGATATTCAACAAATATTCACCGTAGAGGCACAAAATACAGGGTGGGGCGTTTTTGGAACCGGTAGTACACGTAACGGTGAGGGAGTAGAGGTGAGGGGCTGAGGATATTCGACTTAGGAGGAGTTAACATTTAGTTCACAATGGTTATCTCTACAACAGAGCACCGTGCGTTCGCAGTTGAAGAGTATATAAAATCGGGAGAGTCTCTCATTGTGCAGCGGCGCTTTCTCTAGCGCTTCAACATTGGTCGTAACGCTTCAGTTCCGAAATGTGATACTATTATACGATGGGCACATAATTTCAGGAACGAGTGCAACATCAATGAATCCCCTCAAGAAAGAGTGAGACAAGCTGTAATTCAAAGCCCAGGGCGCTCCGTCCGAAAACGAGCTGCAGCACTTCAAATGAGTAGTCGAACAGTTCGCAGAATTTTACACCAAGACCTCCGCTTTCACCCCTATAAGCTCATAGTTGTCCAGCACCTGATTAAATGAGATTTTGTACAACGCCAGCAGTTTACCGAGATAATTCAAATGATTATCGCTGATGAAGGTGAACCAGTGATAATGATGAGTGATGAGGCTCATTTTCATTTAAGCAGTTGGGTGAATAAATAGAACTGCCGATATTGGGTAGCAGAAAACTCCCGCGAACTGCATCAATCTCCACTACAGTGAGAAAGTCACAATTTGTGCGCTATGAGCCGTCTTGGAGTGATTGGACCGTATCTTGTCGATGATGAGAGAACAGCAACCGTAACTGTGAACTCTGAGAGATATTTTTTCATCCGTGAGAACTGTTTTATCCTAGAATTGTGATGAGGAAGAATGGAAAGAAGAAATGTTTGGTTTCAACAAAAGATGCCACGGCACATACAGCCAGAGCCTCAATGGAAGTTTTGCTTCGCATTTTTCCTGGTCATTTTCTTGGTGCCGTGACCTTCTCGTTCCCTGAAAGTCACTGCTTGTGGTTATATTTTGTGAGGAAATCTAAAGGCTGAAGAGGGGGGTCTTTCCTGGATGTCTCAAGTCTCAAAGGTCATTCCCATTTTCAAAACGGGGGAGCGAGAAGATGTTGCAAATTATCAGCCCATTTCTTTAGTACCACTTTTTTCAAAGGTAATAGAAAAACTGATGTGTAACCAAAGTCTTATCTATTTCGAGTCAATGAATCTTTTTACAAGTAACCAATTTGGTTTTAGAAAAGGCAAGAGCACCTATGATGCTGTTATGGGTTTTGTCAGTACTGCTGTTGAGTGTCTTGAACTTGGTTTCATCTGCTCATTTTTGTCTGGTAGGCAGCAAGTTGTCTTCGACAGTGGTGTTTTCTCTGGGAAGAAAGCAGTTGAGATAGGTGTTCCACAGAGTTCTATAATGGGACCAATACTGTTTCTTATTTTTATAAACGACTTCCCTGATTTCATCTCAGCTGCTTCAAGTACCCTTTATGCGGATGATACAGTGGTCCCAGTGAGCAGTACAAATCATGCTGAACTACGGTAACTGTCGGGGAGACGCAGTCGAGTGCCTTGCAATGGTTCAATGTTAATGATCTCAGTATGAATATAAATAAGACAGATCTTGTTGATCAGTCTGAGACATAGAGGTGGTATGGATCATGATGAGAGGAATGGTGTGTGTTTTCTGGGTATCCACTTAGATTCCGGTCTTAGATGGGATAGACATTCTTGTTATTTGTCTTCGAAGGTAAGCAGTAATATATTTGTTCTGAGGAATCTTTCCTGATCGGTTTCACGGAATATATTGAAGACGGCTTACTTTGCACTGGTTGAGTCTCATCTAGGATACTGTGTATTGGTGTGGGGCAATTGTGCGGAACTTCAGGCTATGTTCAGATTGCTGCGTCGTGCCATCAGAGTATTGGGGGGCCTTGACTATAGAGAAGACTGCAAGCATATTTTCAAAAAACTTAATATCTTGACATTGCCGTCTCTATACAATTTTTAGTGCCTTGTCCATGTGGAGAAGAACTTCCACCTATTCAATCTCAATGCCCACACCCACACTCATAACAGCAAGTATGCTTCTGATATTAGAAACGATTTTTCAACTTATTACCCATTCAAATAAAAATATGCATCTAAGAAATTTATAACTCAAATCAAAATCATATTGATAAGTAATGTATTATATTCATTCGAAGGATTCAATAACATAAGTTCTCTTGCCTAGTCACTAGGATGGGTAATTTTAAAATTTTTAAATTTTATGTATTGCCTGTATAATGTACTATGTATTACTGTAGGTATCCTTTGTAGGTACTACAAAATTTGTTGTTTTTACTGTTTTTAATTGACGATTGGCGACCTATCTGTGATACGATTCTGTAGTTATGCATCAATAAATTATCTATCGATCTATCTATCTATCTATCTATCTATCTAACTAACTATCTATCTATCTATCTATCTATCTTGATTGTCACGGGTTTTGAAATCACAATTTCAACATTCGAAGCGATTGTGTGATGTTACAAAAGAATGAATGAAATCCATGTCTTGTGGTACAGAAAGTGACATTTTAACTACAGCGATATGGTTGCCAAGAAAGTTGAATAACTTTATATAGATAACTGTCAGAGTATCTTTTCGATAGATATTATTTTCAAATTTAAATTTTACAAGTGTAAATGCATTCCTTCGTTAATGAAAAATACGCAATTATGCTCTAGGTTTATGGTTTTTGCGATAGAAACGCACAAGAAGCTGCTAGATTATACCATCAAAGATTTCCCCAATGGTCTCCTCGTATTCGTACAGTTTTTGCTCCTGTATTTGCAACGCTGAGAGAAACGGAAATAATTGAAACAAAATAAGAAATACCTTGTCGAGTCAACATACAAAATTATGAGAACATTATAAACTGTGTAGAAAGTAATCCTTCCATAAGTATTCCGTACATTGCAATTCAGTTGCAAATGTCCGGAGTGTCGTGTGGGATGTTTTGAGAAGAGAGTAACTGCAACTCATAATCGTCAAGGAGTGCAGGCATTTAATGCAGGAAACGAGCAGCATCGACTCACATTTTGCTGCTGGATTCTGCAGCAACATGTAAAATTATGCAATATCCGAATGCGGTTATGCAAAGACGTTTCCAAAAGAGGTTCGATTTCAATGTTTATAGGTTTTTGCCCATTCAAATTCAAATAATAGATTGAATCTCATTACTTATCGAGATTTTCTACACACCACGTTGATATGTTGTATAAGAAACACCTGTCAAAGTTTTCCATATAGCTTGGGAGACACCCTGTATATATATTGAGTGTGGGATGAGTGGCAGCCGCATTACTACCAGTGGTCTATTACGGCATCTTTCACCTCCAAGCTCCTTCTTTCTTATAAAGGTTAGAAGCTTAGAGGGTGACATCTATTGAACTGAGTCAGTCGCAGTTTGTGTGATTCAAGTTCCTCAAACCTGGTTCTATCCCCAGCAGGGTATTTGGGCATGAAGTATTCTATTAATTATTTCTCCCCCTCACATAGCGTGTATGATTTCGATCAATTCAAATTCACTAAAGTGACTTCTTAATTGATATAGCAGCTAAAACTCTTAAGTCTAGCCTTGGAAGTGTAAGCAGTTAGAATACCCAAGTATAGCCAGAAGAGTTTAAGCCTAGCCTTGGCTCTCGCTATGATGGCAAACTGAGAGTGTATGAGTTTTGTGAGCTTCAGTGCTTCCGTAGCTTTAGATACAACCACCGAGAATTTTATATTGTTGTGGTCACCAGAAAACTACGGTTCAGTGAACCCCAGAACAACAGCTCTGGCCTTCAATGTGGCTACCTACTCTTTGCCCTCAAAGCCTGAGTGGACTGGGACAAACATCAGAGGAAGGCTGTTTCTTATCCCCAGTCTGGCAAAGACTGAACGACATTAGTGCACCATAAGCGATGTATAGGATACCAATGACTTCAGACCAGCTTGACAATTCTTCATGAATTCTTATGGCCCACTTCAATCATCCTGAAAAGAAGGTGTGTACAGTGGTCAATGGCGAATATTTCTAATCGCTTCCGTTGCAAGCCTGTCAAGAAGGATAGACTGTTCCTTGGTGACTCTCCAACCATATACACTCTGTGAAAAAAGTACCGGAAATTGGTCAATGAAAAACAAAATATTCATTTCACATCTGAATTTATTGTATCGCCTTCAAAGTAGGCCCCTTTCGAAATAATACATTTAACCAACGAATAATCCATGATCCAAACAGTTTTCAAACGCTTTTTCCGAAATCAACCTCAGTTCTGACCGCGAATTTTCTTTTGTCTTCTAACGATTCGAAATGGGTTTCTCGAAGTGGTTATTCAAGTTTTGGAAAAAGTAAATAATCGGCCGCAGGCATGTCGGGTGGAAACGGCGGTTATTCGATGGTATCTAATAGGTTTATTCACAACTATAGTCTTATTAGATGGTGTATTATTGTGGTGCAAAATTAATGAGTTTTTTTTCCACAAATCTGCTCTCTTTTGATGAATTTGCTCTCTTAAACGCCGCATAACGATGGTGTCGGAATTGATCCGTTCTAGCACATATTCAGCAACCTTTACGCAATTCAATTTTTGAAGAAAATTCTGGTCTTTTGGAATTAGTCGAGCGTTAATGCATTTCGTGCTAAAACAACCGTTCAGAATGGTACGAGTTGATTCACCATTTCCTTCACTTTATCGATGTTGACAAGTCTTGTAGAACTAGTCGAGCGATAACGCGTTTCATGCCCAAACAATCTTTTGAAATAGTATGAATTGATTCATGAAACACAGAAAGTTTATTGCCTATCACTCTCCAATCTAACTGACGATTTTGAATTACCAATTCCTCCACTTTAGTAATCAGAACCTTTATTCATGCTTTCACAAATTATATTTGCATTCGTCCATCACAGTACCCCCATTGTGGCTGGTATATCCCTCTGTGTCACCCCTTCTTCAACGAGAGGAATTATTTGACCCCTCTGCACATCGGACAATCCAACGTAAGGCATTTTCAATTTTAATTATAGGCTTTTTTAAATTTTGAAATTCACGCTTTCAAATCTCAGTGACAACTGAGTACAAGATCCAGAACTGTGGTGATGATTCAACATTTCTTATCATACTATCCAGTTTTTTACAACAAAAAACTTCATTCTTCACAAGTAGTCAAAGATCCATGGTTGAAAACAATCAATAATGTGGAATACCGAGTGATTCCATTTAAATTTTTTGTGTGTACTTCAATTAGATTTCAATTTCTTCTCACATATATTCTACGCCGCTGCATTATTAATATTCCTCTCATTTCTGACCATTCCACTCATTTTTATCTCCAAACTGATTCAAATATCCATCTATTATGAGTTTTATTTATGTTAGCAATAGGAAACTTTTCTTATACAGATTATGGAACAAGTTTCTGTAATGGACGTCGACAATGGATTCGCAAGTTTTGTATATGAAAATTTCAGCGAAAACTTCGCTTATAATACTATTTCGCAAGGAAATAAATTGGCAAAATTATTTGTATATCTCCTACGCCTACAGGGAGAGCTCAATAACAATAAAAGCGTTATAAATTTGTAGACTCGAGTTTTCGCACTTAAGAGAGCTTCAAAGTTGTACTAATTAATTTTCGGGAAATTTCCTGCCACCAAGTTTGTCACCAAGTATAAACACTAATTCAAGAGCTGTGTCCACTTTCATAATTTACTCGGCTTTATATTTTGTTTTTCGGTGGGAAATTATGGAGAAATAGCCCTTAGGTTAGAAGTAATTAGGAGGGAAATATTCAAATCTTTATGGTTTTGATTTGACCAGCTTCTGTCCAATTATCAAATGATGATATTGTAATTCTAATTAGATGTTTTGTGAAAAATGCCCCATGCTCCTACAGTTCTTGATCGATTTCAATGAAACGAAAACCGAATTGCATCCCGAATGATAATCTAACAGCCCGAAATATTTTTATTGGACTGCCGCTTCTGGAAAAATTTTTTTTCTTGTAGTTGACCACTTGAAAATTACTTGATGGTCGAAACCAGTTGTAAAAATGAAATTGTGTGAAGTATAAAATATCTTTTTTCATCTTCGTTTTAAAAATATAATATCCAAATTATCAGATTCCCATTTTTCGATAGTTTCAGTAAACTTTCCGATTGTAAATTATGTGGAGAACACATCGTACTTCTTAAAAAGGCTTTCATTTCATCTTCGTTTTAACATAATAATATCCAATTTATCAAATCACCATTTTTCGATAGTTTCAGTAAACTTTCCGATTGTAATTTCTGTGGAGAACACATTGTACTTCTTCAAAAAGTTCAAAACGCAATTAAGATTATATGTCTCAATATATTTTAGACCAGCTTCAAATCGATACTAAAATAGCCATAAATAATTCATGGCAATCCAAAAATTTAAAAATCAGCATCATTACAAATTTGATAATTTAATCTTAAAATCCATTAAATCAAAGCGTAAATCAGACAATATAGTATTTGCTGAAGTAGATAAAGGTCATACTGCTAGAGCTTTGATTAACGCAAAATATACACTCAAAACAAAAATTTTGTTGAATCTGAAATTGAAAAATCAAAGTAGATCCCAATAAATATGATGAATCAAATATTGAACACGTTTTAGAGAATACCATATCTTTAATACCGAACAATCAGAACTTTATTCTCTCGTCAAACTTCATCAAAGAGGTCATCCCATCATACCAGTACTTTTTATAGCCCCAGCAACCAAACATTTGAGTTATTTTATAGATATCATTGAACATTCATGTAATTTCAATTGAGAATCCCCCAGATCTAATAGAAAAAAGTCAACATACTCTACTACAAGTTTACGAAGGAATTGAAATAAAGACCTTGATAACTGAAGGTTTTAACACCTCTTTTACTGGCGTGGGGAATCAGATTCAAGATGAGCTGAAAAATAACATCTGTTAATCTCCTACTGTGTCAAAAGCCTGTAGCAAAAACTCATTTCATATGTGCGAATGCACCAAAGAAGAACTTTCGAACCTAATTGATGGCTTAAAGCAAACAGAACTCAGGATATTTATTGTATGTGTATGAATAACGAACTCATCAAGGAAATCTCTGGTAAAATAACACCCATTACGATATTGAAAAATAAATGTTTTAGTGATGGCTTCCATATTTAAAATACTGTTTCTCATGTACATCAATATAGGTAGTACAATACATATGAGTCTGTTTTGTGATGATGCATATGTGACTATGAGTGGGAGAAACAGCCAGGATATAGAAAGGACGTCTGAAGGAGCAACCGTTTTAGTACTGGATTCAATATTTCCACAAAAATCGTATAAAATACTATCTTGGAACACGATATAAAAGGAATATTTAAACTTTTAACTTTTAAATAATTTTATAGAAATCTCGATCTATTTAGAATATTTCAAAATCAAAGTCAACTGTGGTTTAATGAAATGAAAGAGTTAACATTGAGAGTCAAAAT
The DNA here is from genome assembly GCA_013387265.2 of Cryptolaemus montrouzieri. Classification (NCBI taxonomy): domain Eukaryota; kingdom Metazoa; phylum Arthropoda; class Insecta; order Coleoptera; family Coccinellidae; genus Cryptolaemus; species Cryptolaemus montrouzieri. The sequence goes on along the minus strand of JABFTP020000094.1, from coordinate 77,711 downwards.
GTTAAGAAAGGCAAGAATCTTGTGATATATATTCTATGAAAAACGTTCCATGAATTAGTACATGAAACACAAAATATTTATTTTTCATCCAAATGTATTGTATTGCGTTTCGAGATAATGCATTTATGCCAACTTACCTCGAAGTAATAATTGAGTTTTGGAAAAGACAAGAGTCAGCCGGAGTCATACCAGGTGATATTAGTTCAGTGGTTGTTCGATAGTACTTATGGACTTTTGGTCGGAAATTCATTCACAATGATAGCCTTGTAAGATGTGCACCACACTACGATATATATATTCTTTTGAAAAGAGAGGATACAAAAATTATTGTATTTACAATAAATGCTTATATCTATAATTTTGGTGTGTCAAAAAAAGCACAAGTGTGAGCTCAGGAAATGTAACAGGGGAACCATACACTCTTGTATATGATTCAATAAACGAGTGAAAAAACCCGAGGAAAAAACTCGTTTCCCTGCCGCTATTGCACTAGCAATAGCTTGTCTGTTTATGTTGTGTTAGTGTCGTGTGTACAAAAAGTGTAATAAAGATTTTTCTGATTAGCCGCTTCATTTTCTTTTTCATTCCATGATTTCCTAACGAAGACAAAGGTGAAACAAAGGGGGTTTGGGACAGGAATCTGTAACAATGGAAAAAGAAAACCAGCAGAAAAATATTTCAACAATCATACCTCTCAATGTCTAAATAAATCTGAGAAATGATTTTACATAGCAATCAAGGTCATGAAAAGGTCTAAGTAGATAAGAGAAAAAAATACATAACCTGCGATGATCAAAGAAAACAGTCAATATTATCCTGTCGGTTGATGTGAAACAATCCATGTCTCATCACTAGTTATAATGCGTTTCTTGAATGTGGTGTAGGAATAATCGAATGAGCCACTTTTACGCGATTCAATTATTGAAGAAAAAATTCAAGTCCTTTGAACTAGACGAGCGACAACGCGTTTCATGCCCAAATAATCATTTGAAATTGGACGAATTGATTCGGGAGAGACAGGTAGATCATTGACTTTTTCTCCAAAACTCAAAAGCCGATTTTCCGATTCTTCAATTACATTTTCCTTCACTTTATGGATGTTAACTTCCGTTGACGATGTTGATGGCGACCAGAGCTAGGGAAATCTTTCACCACATTCGGCCGCTGTTGAAAGCACTGTACCACTTTATATAATATATAACAGTCATCAAATCTTGTAATATTCTTCGTTTCTTTCCGAAAAAAATAATGAGGTAGAGTCATAGGTTTTCTTTAGTTTATACTGCTCAGAATCTCATTTCATATTTCATTTATTTGTTTATATAAATGTAATATAATTAACTGACAATTTTGTCATATTTATATTCAGAGCAGTATCCTATTCGATCGTTCACCACTTCACACAAAGGAAACTATTAATGAGTAACATTCAGTGTTACTTGACTAAGGTCCGTACACTGGATTTTTCCGGGAGAAAGCCTCTGACACTACTCGTTGGTACATTGATATCATTGTCTGATGATGCTATAGTTTGTATATATTCTGGTAGATTGATATATTCTCATAACATTTAACGTTATCCTAATATATAATTATTCCACGATATGTTTTGATTAAAATCATTGCCTGGCAATGGTATTAGTTACCGGGTGGTGGATTTATATTTTTCATGAAATCAGTTTGATTGCATGAACAGATATATGGGCAACTCGTCGTGGTAAAACCCCTATATATATATATATATATATATATATATATATATATATATATATATATATATATATATATATATATATATATATATATATATATATATATATATATATATATATATATATATATATATATATATATATGTGTTTTTGATACAGTCGATTCAGTTTAAGCATATATGGGCAACTCGTCGTGGTAAAACCCCTATATATATATATATATATATATATATATATATGTGTGTGTTTTTGATACAGTCGATTCAGTTTAAGCATTCTATAACATTTTCGGCGATTCGGCACACGAAATTCCAAATTCTAATATAAAACAAATTTTTGTTCGATATTTTTATCCATTGTGAAAATCGCAAAACACACTTGTGAGAACTGAATAAACCTAGCACTGTGAACAAACTAAATGACAGATCGCGTTCAAACTCCGCGTTAGTATAGAAAACAGTTGTACTAACTTAGCAACAACATAAATTTTGACAATCGTTTTGAGCAGGTTTTTTTAAATAATTATTTCCCGGTAGTTTACAACGACAAAAGTTTGGACAACCGTTTAAATAATCATTTGCCGGTACTTTTTGATAGAATGTATCTATCTCATTCGGTGTGAAACGGTCTTCAAAGAAATTTTTAGTTGATCAGAACAAATGAACAATAACTCATAGCTTTCTTGAACATTGGCATGAATCCAATTTTATGGAATATTTCGAGAATTAATGAAGATATTGTGTTTATCTATCTCACATTAGCTTGAAAAACATCGAAATGAAGTAGTTTTTTCCATAGCTCTAACACTAAGTTATAAGTTCAAAATTTATCAAGATGCATGTTCTCTATAGAAGGGAGTCACGAAATATTATGACATGAAGATTTTCCCAGTAGATTACAGCCCAACTCGTCACCCTTTCCGTAAGTTCCATAGTCATTAGCGAGTTGCTCAGCTTCTCAGCGCCGAGAAGATATCATTATTTATCTTAAGAATGCCTCGCCATCTTGACCACAAGTGGGCTGAAATCGGTATGATCTAAGGGCGGAAATGTTCCCTTAACCCTGTGCAATGTCAGCTCTGTTTGTATTTCGACAAGTTTCACCCTAACACCGGAACACTGATACGAGAAATGAAGGGTTACACTAGTCGTTCTTAGTTACATTAGATTGAGACGGTTAGCTTTCGGACTCTGGTTATCCTTTCACTCGAATCCGTAGTATGCCTTGGCGGTAGGGCACAATGCTTTGTTTCTTGCTGTCTACAGAGACGGATTACGATTCATACCTTGCAGATGATACTTTTGTCGAACACTCCTAGGAGATTACGCCAGTCTTGAAAACGATCTATATGCTTTTGGCGAAGTTACGTAGGTGGCCAAATTATTGGGGACAGCGTTGATATTCTAACGATAAATAAAAGAAAATTAGATTAGAGGCTATTAGGAATGAATACCCTGAAATATTTTCTTCCAGTGCTACAATAAGCAAATGAACTATGTATCTTCCACAAGCATTTTCGCTGATAGCTTCTTCGATTTCATTCATTGTTGTAATAGAAGGTAATAGAATTATAAAATAAAAATTAATCAAACGATTTAGAATTCTACTAGGATAGTATATTAGCACTACGCGTTTCGACATTCTGCGTCTTTCTCAAGTGCAAGGTTACATACTGCAGATAGTCTATACTACAAATATAGTTCAACAATCATTCCTATTTACGACAAAAAGTTCTAATAGGTTTTTTCATGGTTTAGCTCTTTAGAAGATTAGGTGAAGGATAATGTAGATCTATGGAATCTATATAAATGACAAAAATATGTATGAATATGTAACAATACGTGAAATAAGGATCTTTGTTCTTTAGTTAAAATGTGTAATTTACATATAATTCGTTCTTTACTGATGATGATGCAACTCAACATAGCTTTGATGAGGTAAATTTATTTTTTTTGTATATTAGATAAATCGTTACTTTTATTGAGAAAATTACTGTTGAAATATATCCACTCCTTGACATCGTTATACCTAACGATCTGAATGGTGTATGTCCGGAAATACTTTTCAACCTTTTGTTTATGAAAAACGCGATAATACCAGAAAATGAGAGTTTTTGCACATCATCATGCTGATGATTTGATATAGCTCCATATCGCCAATTTCTGTGGTGAAGTAATTTAGGAAAATTTATTTGATTTGATTGTATGTACTTCCCTCGGAAATATAGATTTTCGCCGACAAATTAGTCTTTAGAATTTTTCCTCCAGAAATGAGATTGCGGTAAGCTTTCACATCAGGAAATACACGAAATTAATTAAACTCAAGCAGTCAAATCTATTTCGTTAGTCCTGCCTATCCAAAGTTCGCGGGATGTATATTTCGATTATCTGGCGATTATCACGTCAGTCTTCGCAGACAATCCTGATGTGAATTATACTAATAAAAGGACAATCCTGATGTGAATTATAATAATAAAAGGATTCCATGAATATGTTGAAAACATGATCTGAATGACCTACTATTTCCTCAGGCACAATTAATCGAAAATAATGGTTACTTTCCTACTTACTTGAGGAAAAAGAATTTTGGGTAATTAGAGAAAAACGACAAAGATAACAAAGAAATGTAGCGAGAAAAATGGAATACTCAGAGAGTAAAGAGCAGGTCACGAATAAGTAAGAAGAGTCATAAAGTGCAATGAGCCAAGAAGAGTGAAGGTTACCAAGAAACTGAATGATATAACCCAGAAAGAGGAAGTTGGCTCAAAAAGTTGATGAAGAGCAGCAATCATAAAAACTTAGACATAAGAAATGAAGGATTCCAGTAGGACAGCAAAGGAAAAATTACTAATAAAGGATTTACACTACTTCAAATTGAAAAAGAAATGTTAGGTTTGATAGAAAGCAGTTAGCTCAGTTTAGATCTATGGTTTTATTTACACATTAATATTTTGAAGCCTTGTGTTAAATAACAATAATAATCATGATAATAATGTTCATTCATGAAAAAAAATATAAAGAATTTATACATCGAAAAACTATCACATCGATGTAAAACTAACAAAATGGTATCCTTGAAACTATATCATACATCAACAATACGAAGGAAAATAAAGTGAATGAATTAACTTTACCACCTCGAAGGTTCTACTGCACGCAGTAAAAATTGTATGAGAGGGTTTTTTCAAAAATTTATACTAAACCTAAAATTAAATATATAGAAAAAATATTATTATTTATGAATTATGTGTGGACGTAAGTATTTTTTATATCAACTGCCTGATATATGAAAGCTCGAGTTTTGCTTGATATCCACCTTTCGAGAATCTTTAAAGATTTAGGAATCTGCCTTGCTACTCTAACATCAACTGGCAAATGATTGTACCCGTTTTGGGCAAGAAAGGTGAAAGATCTTCGTCCCACCGTCTAATTAATTTTAGACAATTTAACGCTCGTTCGTGTACCATGGACACGTATATTACATGTCGCTAGACTAATATTTCTGCGCTGATGCACCGCTAGTGACTCAAAAAACAACTGACGAAAATATCAACGCTTCCCAATACAGATCATCTGAGGGAAATCTGTAAGGTTTTCCTAAGATTATCTTAGTCATCCATTTCTGACAAATTGACATATTATTTTCATAAAAATTTGTAACTCCCCCCCAGGATAATAGCTCATATATCAAATGTGGTAGCACTAAGGCATTTGAATTTGGGAGGCTTTTACTTGCTAAAATTCCATTATCAACAATAAAAACAAGTAATGTGTTTTTAGGAATTTTACTTAATAATTGTAATCCGTAACGCGTTTCACTACACCGTAGCTTCTTCAGACGAATGAATATACAGAAAAAATATAAATGGGAATATAACTATAAATGTTCTTGAGCAATTAAAAGTTTATTGGGTTGCTTCTTCTTAAGTGGTTATTTATGACAGGTATATCAAATAAAATTAAGGAAAAGATTGCTCCCCGAAGAGATTGAATAGAGGTGAAGGGCTTAAATCGACTTGTTCGTTGATGAGTTTACCTGAGTGTTTGTCCAATATTTATTATCTTTGTGCAAAATTTCAAACTGTGGGTCGAAAGAATGATTATTTTCTAAGAGATGATTCGCGTAATTTGAATCTGATTATTTATTTGAAAAACTGCGTTTATGTTCCGATATTCTAATATTGAAATTTCTATGTGTTCTACCAATGTAGAAATTATCACAGTCATTGCAATTCAATCTATAAACACCTGATTTATTGTTTTTACCTGGTTTGATTTTATTATTTTTATATATTTGCCTGAATTATTATTAGTTTGGAAAGCTATGTTGAAATTATTGCTACTTAAGAATGATTTCAGTTTCTCACTTGTAATGCCAACGTAGGTTAAGGTGTTGAATTTTTGTTTCAATTTATCGACAGGGTAAACTTCATTCAATGCGATTCTACTTTTGTTTTTATTTAAAATATAATTCATTAGTTTGGGATTGTAACCATTATTTTTGGCTATTTGTTTAATCAAATTTAGTTCTTTGTTGAAATTTTCTGATGATAACGGGATGTTAATCAATCTATGAATAAAACTATTGAATGCTGACATTTTATGTTGACATGGATGACACGACGAGTTATGTATTATAATATCTGTATGTGACGGCTTATGGTAAACTGCGAAAACATGTTTTCCATTTTCATTCGAAATTGTTACGTCTGAGAAATTTATCGAATTATTGCTTTCTATTTTGGTTGTGAATGCAATTTTTGGATGTAATGAATTTATATGATTTTCGAAAATTTTCAACTGTCTATCTGTTCCTGTGAAGCAAATAATGATATCGTCTACATAGCGACAGCAGTAAAAACAATATTTACTGAGTGGATGATTATGAATTAATTTCTAAGTTATTCATGAATATTTCTGCTAACAAAGGACTTAACGGATTGCCCATAATCAAGCCGTCTTCAATAGTATAATATTTGGAAATAATTTTGATCTAAACAAATTTGTAATAATGCAAGAATATCTGATTTAATGATAGTATTGACATGATTCTTTTCTAATGATTCTTCAACTAAGTAATACGTATCTTTCGGAGGAATGTTGGGAAATAGATTCTTAACATTGAAAGAAATGAGTTTGGAATTAGGTGGTATAATGGTATCTTTGATATTGGCAATAAGTTCGAATGAATACACTAAGGCATAGTATAGTCTCACGTCTCAAGACGTGTCCATTACAGAAAGTTCTCAGATCTTTGAACTTAGGTGTCAAAAATCTCAATTTTTTGCAACATGGTTCATTTGAGTGTCCATCTCAATTGATTGTCTATACAGGGTGTCCGTGAATTGCGTGTACAACATTATACTACAGATTCTTCAGCTCGAAGTGGGTCGAGTTAGGCCCACTTACCTACATGGAGAGTTTCTTGGTTTGGCCGGTGGAGGTCGCCAAATCCAAAGATTTTTTTCCTTATTTTTCAAATAATTCGAGAACAACTTGATTTAAAGTAATCATATTTGGTTAGCGTAATCGGATGCGTTATTCACGTTTTTAGTGATCCACTCAATGACCTTGACGTCTTAAAAGTGTCCCTCAAAACTCGAACGTGTTTTCAATCAATCATAATTTTTCAACTGTCGGCGTTTGAGCAAAACTGTCTCAGGAATTGAGTAGCTAGACTTATTATCGAACCTTTTTTGTCTCTTGAGAAATTTTAATATGATGAATGGTTCAATCACAAAAAACAGTTTTTTAATTTCATGATTTCATTTCTTCAACGACCTAGCAAGTCGAAAATATTACATATTGACCATGTTGGCTTTGGATCTATTTCTGTAGTCTGGCAGATTTCATTTTATTATGCTTGACAACCTCTTGTTGACAAAATGATGTTTACTAGGTTTCTAAATCGGATTAAGCAAATAAGAAATTCAATGTTCAGTAGTACTAAAATCGAAAAATTCGAAGAAAAAACTCAATAAGTTTTTCACAATGACTAATTAAAAATATGAAAACACGTTGGCCAGTTTGAAACTAAATAGGAAAAAACAAATCACTTCAGAATAATGATTAATTCCTTTACACCCAAAATTTTTCATTCAACTATAGTAAATATTCAAAAATTCCACCATTTTGCTGAAAACAGGAGTTAATCCTCTTTAAGAAATCAAATTGGACCCTTGGCATTACTCCACGATCATTTTTGAAGGAGTTAACCACATTTGAAATTCTCATGTGTAACACTTCTCGGGTGTCAATTGGAGAAGAGCAAACTCTAGATTTTGAAGCACCCCAAAGAAAGAAGTCGCACGTGTCAAGGCGGTAGATCGTGCTGGCCAACTTGCAGAAGCATCAGCTACCCTTCCGATCCAACGATTCGAATACTGTGCACCGTCGTGCATAAACCACATTTCTGCACACAATAATACTGGAATATAGTCCAACAGATTCGGGAAAGTTTCTTGCAAATACTTCAAATATGCCTCTTCGTTTATTTGATCTCACTATCACTATCGTACCAATAATGAAAATGTCAATTACCGAAATCCATACGTTAATTTTGAATTGATTTTGATGATGTGTACTTGTAAAAGCATGTGGATTTTCGACACTGTACACGTATTCATTGTGAAGGTTTGTGATGCCAGACCTAGTAAAAGTGCATTCGTCAGTAAACAGAATTTTCCTACTGAAAAGGAGATCCTGAGCTCTCTTTTCTTGGATAAATCGGCAGAACGTTAGGCGATTCTTAGGATCGTTGGAAAGTAATTCCTGAACGTTCTGAATGTGATAAGGATGAAATAATTGTTCCTTCAAGACATCATGAATCATTGTTTCAGGAACGACCAACTGCAAACCTAAACGCCGCGTGCTTAATTGTGGATTTTCCTCAACCATTTCCGAAATTTGTTCTTCGCGTTCTACCGTCCTTACTGTTCTTTGTCGTCCTCGATTCAAATTCCTGGGCTTGAAGTAACCATTCTCGTGGAGGCGCCTCTCCAGATTTCCAAACGTTTGGAGGTTCGGCACTATGCTCTCTGGAAATCTTTCAGCATATACTCTCGCGCTTTCCTCTTCATTGCCTCGACAAAAGCCGTACACAAAAACCATATCAACCATTTCCGAGTTACTGTACATCGCCGTGCTTAATAGTGATAAAAATATCACCAAAATACCTGGTTAAGAAATTGAGGAACACTGTTGTGTCAACAATTGGTTGTCAAGCATAATAAAATGATAATCTGTCAGACCACAGAAATGAATCCAAAGCCAACATGTCAAATGTGATATTTTTGACATGCTAGGTGGTTGAAGAAATGAAATCATGAAATTAAAAAACTGTTTTTTGTGATCGAACCGCTCATCATATCGAAATTTCTCAAAAGACAAAAAAGTTCGATAATTAGCCTAGCTACTCAATGTCTGGAACAGTTTTTGCTCAACGCAGACAGTTGAAAAATTATAATTGATTAAAACACGTTCGAGTTTTTAGGGACACTTGTAAAACGTCAAGGTCATTGAGTGGATCACTAAAAAACGTGAATAAAGCACCCGATTACGTATACTAAATGTGGTTTCTATCGATCGAGTCGTTCTAGAATTATTTGAAAAATAAGAAAAATATTTTTGGATTTGGAGAGCTCTAGAGATCAAACGAATAAACTTTACATATAGGTAAGTTGGCCTAAACCGATTTATTTCGAGCTCCAGAATTTGAGGTATAACGTTGTACACGCAATTTACGGACACCCTGTATATACCCCAAAATAAAATCCTGATGGTTACTCACCGTAAGATATTCGAAGGATAGTAAATTAACCCTACAGATGGTAAAAGCAATGAATTTTGTATAATAAAAAACAAGTACTGTGTTTTAAGGAATTTTACTTAATAATTGCGATTCGTAACGCGTTTCACTACACCGTAGCTTCTTCAGACGAATGAATATGCAGAAAAATATAAATGAGAATATAACTATAAATGTTCCTGAGTAATGAAACGCTTATTGAGTTGCTTCTTCTTAAGTGGTTATTTATGCCAGGTATATCCAATAAAATTAAGGAAAGGATTGCTCCCCGAAAAGATTCAATAGAGGTGAAGGGCTTAAATTATCACCTCATTGCAATTCCGATTATAAGATAATAAAAACAATTCGTGAAAATAGTACCATCAACGATTTAGTATTCACTAAAGCAGATAAAGGTAACACCGTCATCGCGATTAGTAAAACCGATTATATTTCTAAAACTGAAGAATTCTTAACAGCCGGAAACTATATAACATCAACTAAGGATCCTACCGCAAAATTTCAGAAACATAATTTCGACAGCAAAATCATTAATCACAGACCACGAAAAATATAAATTCATTAACTCCAATCCACAATACCCCGAATTATATTCGTTGATAAAACTTCATAAACCTAATTACCCTATTAGACCTGTTGTTTCTTATGTAACGGCACCTTCCTTCAAACTTTCAAAATTCCTCAACGACTTGCTAATAAAACATTGCAATTTTAAATCTATATTTTCGGTCAAAAATTCATACGAACTTATTGCCAATATCAAAGATACCACTATACCACCTAATTCCAAACTCATTTCTTTCGATGTTAAGAATCTATTTCCCAACATTCCTCCGAAAGATACGTATTAGTTAGTTGAAGAATTATTAGAAAAGAATCATGTCAATACTATCATTGAATCAGATATTCTTTCATTATAACAAATTTGTTTAGATCAAAATTATTTCCATTTCAATAACAAATATTATACTATTGAAGACGGCTTGATTATGGGCAATCCGTTATTTCCTTTGTTAGCAGAAATATTCATAAATAATTTAGAGAAATTAATTCATAATCATCCACTCAGTAAATATTGTTTATACTGGTATCGCTATGTAGACGATATCATTATTTGCTTCACAAGAACAGATAGACAGTTGAAAATTTTCGAAAATCATATAAATTCATTACATCCAAAAATTGCATTCACAACCGAAATAGAAAGCAATAATTCGATAAATTTCTTAGACGTAACAATTTCGAATGAAAATGGAAAACATGTTTTCGCAATTTACCATAAGCCGTCACATACAGATATAATACATAACTCGTCGTGTCATCCATATCAACATAAAATGTCAGCATTCAATAGCTTTATTCATAGATTGATTAACATCCCGTTATCACCAGAAAATTTCAACAAAGAACTAAATTTGACTGAACAAATAGCCAAAAATAATGGTTACAATCCCAAAACAAAGTAGAATCGCATTGAATGAAGTTTACCCTGTCGATAAATTGAAACAAAAATTCAACACCTTAACCTACGTTGGCATTATAAGTGAGAAACTGAAATCATTCTTAAGTAGCAATAATTTCAACATAGCTTTCAAAGTAATAATAATTTAGGCAAATATATAAAAATAATAAAACCAAACCAGGTAAAACAATAAATCAGGTGTGTATCGATTGAATAGCAATGACTGTGATAATTTCTACATTGGTAGAACACATAGAAATTTTAATATTAGAATATCGGAACATAAACGCAGTTTTCAAATAAAAATCAGATTCAAATTACGCGAATCATCTCTGAGAAAACAATCATTCTTTCGACCCACAGTTTGAAATTTTGCATACAGATAATAAATATTGGTAGGTAGATCTTTGGGAAACTTTAGAAATCAATAAATACAAACACTCAGGTAGACTCATCAATGAACAAGTCGATTTAAGCCCTTCACCTCTAATGAATCTTTTCGGGGAGCAATCTATTCCTTAATTTTATTGGATATACCTGTCATAAATAACCACTTAAGAAGAAGCAACTCAATAAGCTTTAATTACTCAGGAACATTTATAGTTATATTCTCATTTATATTTTTCTGCATATTCATTCGTCTGAAGAAGCTACGGTGTAGTGAAACGCGTTACGAATCGCAATTATTAAGTAAAATTCCTTAAAACACAGTACTTGTTTTTTATTATTGATAATGGAATTTTACCAAGTAAAAGCCTCCCAAATTCAAATGAATTTTGTGTTATCGATGTTTATAGTCAACAACAAACTATCAAAATAATCCACCAAAACCAGGATATCTAAGTTAACACTCCGCTTGAGTTCAGCCCACGAATCGCCAATGTAGAAAACAGTAGTGTCATCAGCAAAACTATTGATATCTCCCTTGGTATGAAGGAAAAAAATCGAACTCATGTAAAGTATGAACAACATAAATTATCATACAAAATTCATCAAAAATCGTTCAAGGAATATGTTTAACAGTATACAATCCTTTTATCATACCTCTTTTAATACCTTCATATTCACAAATAAGCGATATTATGGTTAAAAACATAATTTCGACAGCAAAATCATTAATCACAGACCACGAAAAATATAAATTCATTAACTCCAATCCACAATACCCCGAATTATATTCGTTGATAAAACTTCATAAACCTAATTACCCTATTAGACCTGTTGTTTCTTATGTAACGGCACCTTCCTTCAAACTTTCAAAATTCCTCAACGACTTGCTAATAAAACATTGCAATTTTAAATCTATATTTTCGGTCAAAAATTCATAGGAACTTATTGCCAATATCAAAGATACCACTATACCACCTAATTCCAAACTCATTTCTTTCGATGTTAAGAATCTATTTCCCAACATTCCTCCGAAAGATACGTATTAGTTAGTTGAAGAATTATTAGAAAAAATCATGTCAATACTATCATTAAATGAGATATTCTTTCATTATAACAAATTTGTTTAGATCAAAATTATTTCCATTTCAATAACAAATATTATACTATTGAAGACGGCTTGATTATGGGCAATCCGTTAAGTCCTTTGTTAGCAGAAATATTCATGAATAACTTAGAGAAATTAATTCATAATCATCCACTCAGTAAATATTGTTTATACTGGTATCGCTATGTAGACGATATCATTATTTGCTTCACAGGAACAGATAGACAGTTGAAAATTTTCGAAAATCATATAAATTCATTACATCCAAAAATTGCATTCACAACCGAAATAGAAAGCAATAATTCGATAAATTTCTTAGACGTAACAATTTCGAATGAAAATGGAAAACATGTTTTCGCAATTTACCATAAGCCGTCACATACAGATATAATACATAACTCGTCGTGTCATCCATATCAACATAAAATGTCAGCATTCAATAGCTTTATTCATAGATTGATTAACATCCCGTTATCACCAGAAAATTTCAACAAAGAACTAAATTTGACTAAACAAATAGCCAAAAATAATGGTTACAATCCCAAACTAATAAATAATATTTTAAATAGAAAACAAAGTAGAATCGCATTGAATGAAGTTTACCCTGTCGATAAATTGAAACAAAATTCAATACCTCAACCTACGTTGGCATTACAAGTGAGAAACTGAAATTATTCTTAAGTAGCAATAATTTCAACATAGCTTCAAACTAATAATAATTTAGGCAAATATATAAAAAATAATAAAACCAAACCAGGTAAAAACAATAAATCAGGTGTTTATCGATTGAATAGCAATGACTGTGATAATTTCTACATTGGTAGAACACATAGAAATTTTAATATTAGAATATCGGAACATAAACGCAGTTTTTCAAATTAAAATCAGATTCAAATTACGCGAATCATCTCTTAGAAAATAATCATTCTTTCGACCCACAGTTTGAAATTTTGCATACAGATAATAAAAATTGGAAGTTAGATCTTTGGGAAACTTTAGAAATTAATAAATACAAACACTCAGGTAGACTCATCAATGAACAAGTCGATTTAAGCCCTTCACCTCTAATGAATCTTTTCGGGGAGCAATCTATTCCTTAATTTTATTGGATATACCTGTCATAAATAACCACTTAAGAAGAAGCAACTCAATAAGCTTTTAATTACTCAGGAACATTTATAGTTATATTCTCATTTATATTTTTCTGCATATTCATTCGTCTGAAGAAGCTACGGTGTAGTGAAACGCGTTACGAATCGCAATTATTAAGTAAAATTCCTTAAAACACAGTACTTGTTTTTTATTATTGATAATGGAATTTTACCAAGTAAAAGCCTCCCAAATTCAAGTGAATTTTGTGTTATCGATGTTTATAGTCAACAACATACTATCAAAATAATCCGCCAAAACCAGGATATCTAAGTTAACACTCCGCTTGAGTTCAGCCCACGAATCGCCAATGTAGAAAACAGTAGTGTCATCAGCAAAACTATTGATATCTCCCTTGGTATGAAGGAAAAAAATCGAACTCATGTAAAGTATGAACAACATAAATTATCATACAAAATTCATCAAAAATCATTTAAGGAATATGTTTAACAGTATCCAATCCTTTTATTATACCTCTTTTAATACCTTCATATTCACAAATAAGCGATATTATGGTATCCCCGTCTTATTAACGTCAACCATCAGGAATTAGAGGAATAAGTGAACAGCAGGGTAACAGCCCGGTATACGGTCGATGGGAATTTCATCAAGAATGCAAATGAAGGAGAAAATTACTTTTCCTATATAATCATCATTATTTCGGCATTGACATCGCAACCCGCTCGTGATCATATATTGCTGTTTTTCCCGGCGCTACGGTACACTCCGCGTCGGAATTTGCCTACCTAATGCGGTGAATATGCATTCTTATCGCGCCGCTATGACGCTCATAAGAATAATTTAAAAATGGACGCTTTATAGTCAATATAATAATAATAATAATAACCCAAGCTGAACCTGGCAGTAGGTATAAAATGCAACCTATCCAATGATATACAATCTAAGGAATAAACGGGTGAATCGACATTGTACCACCATAACCTCTTGTCGCGTTCAAGATTTAGGAAGAGGGTCTTGTTCGGAAAGTGAGTCACAGTCTCCTCGGTTAGCGACGGAAGCAGCGTGATATCGAGTAGGATACTGCAACACAAAACCGAGTGGGAAATAACATCAACACCTCTCAACCGACTCTTGATGTTTCAACGGCGGCGCAAGCCATTATGCCTACGACCACGAGAGCCGGACTCCCTAGGAAACGCATGAAGTGGACTCCAGAAATGAATACCTTCATTATGCGTTCCTATTACAAGATTACAAACTTGGAATCGGAAATGACAGCATACAGATACGCGTTACATCTTGCATTCATAGAAAAATATCCTGAATTACAGCACATATCCGAGCAGAGAATTTCGGATCAACGAAGAACAATCGTTAAAAACAGGCTACTTTCTTCAGAAACGCTGCAAAGCTTACGAGAAGAGGTCATAATGGAACTCAGAAGCGAAAATGATACTCATAACGGTATACCTGCTGGAGTCAATGAAAGTGTTACAGATAACATCGAAGCCACGGAAACGAATATTAACATGGAACGCCCTCTTGAGCCGAATCAGCAGAACGAATATACGTATTTAGCAAGATCAGAACTCAACAGAGCAATAACTGAATTCAGTGGTAGTAACCCAACTAAAAGACCTAAACTGCCCAAACTCAAGACGAACAAGAACACCAATATCATCCTAGCAAGTGTAAACTCAATGTTTGAAGAATATACCGACCAGAACACCTTGGAGAAGATTCACACTTTGATTTACTGTGGAGCAGTAGCGGTTCTTCGACTTCACAAACAACAAATCTCCACAACTCTGATTCAAGCTGAGCCAAAAAGCGTCAGAAAACCACCATGGCAAAAACGACTGGAGAAGGATATTGATAATATTAGAGCAGAAATCGGTCGCCTCACAGAATTCCTGAGAAACAGAAAACCCTCAAGGCGCTTGAAATCACATATACGCAAAATTTATAGGAAAATTGGTACGAACACAAAACACCCTGATCACAAACAACACATCGACGTGTATATGGACACTTTGAAACAGAAACTCCAAGCAAAAGCAAAGAGGCTTTCAAGATACGTCAAGTGTACTGAAAGGAAACACCAAAACCAAAGGTTCCTCCAAAACGCTGCCAATTTTCATAAGGGAAATAACAAAACTGCGACCAACAATAACAGAGAAGTACCTGACACACAGTGCTTGACCGACTATTGGTCATCAATATGGTCGAACCCCAAAGAACACAATAGAGATGCGGAATGGATCACGAATGAAAGAGAACGCCTCGATATCAGACATATGGACTTCGATGGAATGACGGAGGAAGAAATTACAACAGTAATTGGAGCGACCAACAATTGGAAGGCCACAGGTATAGATAATATCCACAACTACTGGTACAAGAAGTTTGATAAGCTCCATGGAGCCCTAGCGAAACAGCTCACGTATGTTCTTCAACATCCCAAGAAAACACCCACTTTCCTAACGCAAGGCTTAACATATATGCTACCTAAGAGCGATAGAACACAGGATCCGTCTCAATATAGGCCAATCACTTGCCTGCCAACACTCTACAAAATACTCACCTCATGCATATCCAATCGAATATACCAACATCTTGACGACAACAATATATTAGCAGAGGAGCAGAAAGGATGCAGAAAGAAACACCACGGGTGCAAGGAACAACTCATCATCGATTCTGTGATAATGAAACAGGCACACGTAGGGCATCGCAATGTTCATTCAGCTTTTCTCGATTATCTGAAAGCATTCGATAGTACCGCCCATTCTTGGCTTGTTGAAGTATTGCAGATATACAAAATCCACCCAGCCCTGGTAGAGTTCTTGAAGACAACAATGACACACTGGCGCACGTCTCTGCAGGTCAACATGAACAATAAATCAATTAAAACCGACGAGATACCCATACGTCGTGGAATTTTTCAAGGAGACTCTTTGAGTCCACTATGGTTCTGTTTGGCAATGAACCCATTGTCCTCAATGCTCAATAGAACTGGATACGGATTTAGGATAAAAGCAGAAAGGAATTATCATACAATCTCCCACCTGCTGTATATGGATGACATCAAATTATATGCTTCGAACAAGAAGCAATTGGATGATTTGCTGAAAACTGTCAGTGAGTTTTCGGCAGATGTTCATATGAAATTCGGGATTGAAAAATGTAAGACCCTGAACATTCAAAGAGGGAAAGTCATAGATGGTGAAACACAACTTCCAAACGGTGACATTATACAGTGCATGAGAGATGGCGAAACATACAAATATCTGGGATGCCAACAAGCCAGATTGTTAGACCAAAAACAATCAAAGGAGAAGATTCGTTCAGAATACAGTCAGCGTCTGAAGTCTGTGCTGAAATCGATGTTGAACTCGGGGAATCTAGTCAAGGCAATTAACACCTACACCATTCCAGTGTTGCTTTACTCATTTGGAATAATCAGATGGACTAAGACGGAGCTAGATGATATTCAAAGGCAGACCCGAACGATGCTGACAAAGTACAACAATCATCATCCAAAATCGTCTGTGATACGAACAACTTTGAAGCGGAAAGAAGGAGGACGCGGATTAATAGATGTTGTCAATTTACACACCGAACAGATAAGAAATCTCAGAGAATTCTTCTCAGCAAAAGCTCTCACTTCTGACCTACATAGAGTGGTATCGTTGGCTGATAAGGGATATACACCTCTAAATCTTGCTACCAGAGATGACCTGCTGAATCTACCATTCCTATCAGATACTGAAAAACAAGAGCAATGGTCAAGAAAGGAATTGCATGGACGACATCACCATGAGATTAATCAACCACACATCGACAAAGAAGCCTCCAACAAATGGTTGATGAAAGGAGAATTATTCGCGGAAACAGAGGGATTCCTTATGGCCATCCAAGACCAAGTGATCGCTACAAACAACTACAAAAAATTTATTATGAAGGACAGAACATCACAAACAGATAGGTGCAGAAAATGCCATATAAGATCGGAGACGATACAGCATATTACGTCCGGATGCGAACAACTGGCCAATACAGACTATCTTCACAGGCATAATCAAGTGTGCAACATTATCCATCAGAAACTTGCACACAAGTACGGACTTCTGAATACATTCCAGCCATATTACAAGTATCAACCGGCGCCCGTATTGGAAAATGACTCTATCAGATTATACTACGATAGGCCTATTATCACTGACAGAATGGTGACGAATAATAGGCCGGACATAGTGGTGTATGATAAGAGAGCCAAGACAGCAATGCTGGTGGATGTCGCCATACCAAATAATAACAACGTGCTGAATAAGTTCCAGGAGAAAAAGTCCAAATACACAGACCTTGCTATTGAGATCAAGCAGATGTGGCACCTCGAGAAAATAGATATTGTTCCTGTCATCGTATCCTCCACTGGGTTAATACCCAAAACTTTGCATGATAGCCTTAAGAAATTAGAATTGCATAAGAATACCTATATAGAAATGCAAAAAGCTGTAATTCTTAACACATGTAGGATAGTTAGGAAATTTATGTCAAGTATATTGTAATCGAGCCTATTCCCTTTGATTGCTAAATCTGGGAAAGGTAAATTATATCCAGCTAACAGCTGAGATAGTGCATAAGTCCACGATAATAAATAATAATAATATAGTTTATTCAGATTTGAAGAATGTATAACAAATAATATGAATTTCTTACCTAATAACTATTATAAGTCTGAATAAACGTTTAATCACAGAGACATTACATAATGTCTGTACGTGAATTGAACTTAAATAAACAATATATTTCTCCCATAAGTACAAAAAATAAAAATATAAGCAAACAACAAAAAACAAAACCAACATTTCTAATTAATACCATTGAAAGTTCATAGTCACCACGAAGAAAGTTACTATCAATGTCCCTTGATACGTCGCTATCGTTGGGAAAGTCACCATCGGTGTGTAAGTCACTATCGGTGTGAAAAATCACTATGTTAAGTCACTGTCGGTATAAAGGTCACAATCGGTATAAAAAGTCACTATCGGTATGAAGAGAGACTATCAGCATCAAAGTCACTAATTTGGTATTTTATTGTCACATATCCGATTAAGGCAGCTGATTTCAACATTAAAAAAGATTTGCCTGCCACTTCGTTGTATCCATCTTCTTATTTTTCTCTCGAAATTCTTATACCTATAGGCTGTTCTTAATTCTTGAGGCAACATGGCATATATTCTTGGTGCCAAATAGGTAAAGGATCGTTGCCCAACTCTTTTCTCAGCTCTCGGGGTTTCAAATCTATTTTTCTTGTTTCTGGTAGAATAAATATGTTCTATTGAATTCAATTGTATTTTTCCTTGAAATGTGTGAAACAAAATGTGAGCCGAGAACAACTGATGAATGTCAGCTATTCCTGATAATCTATACAGTTCGTCTCCATCAGAGGTAAGTGGTCTCCCAAAATAATCCTCAACAACCATTTTGCATTGTTTCGATCTTTTTTAGTTGATTCTCGTAAGCACCCCCCCAACCTATAATACCATATGATAAGTGGGATTCCACGAGAGCAAAATAGAGTATGCGTAGGTGCTTGACGTCAAGAATCTTCCTTAAATATCTGAATTTATAAAGCAGCCCTCTTAACTTCTTAACTATATTATCGACATGTTTATTCCATCTCATATGTCTGTCGAGGGTATTTCCTGAGTATTTTATACTCTCCGCTGCAGGTATGATGGTGGAATTGTCGACGTGTAGGGACCCATTTGTGGCAGACCAGATGCATATGATACAAATGGTAAGTAAAATGTCTTATCTAGATTGAGAGTCAGCTTATTACATTCGAACCACTTTTTAATTTGTAGAAAATCACATTCTGCATATTTTTTAACTCTTTCCAGGATTTACTTTCATAAAAATAGCAGTGTCATCTGCAAAACATATAATTTGTCCTTTTGTTTCCATTAACAGAAGATTGTTTATATATATTGTAAATAGGATCGGACCTAGTACTGTTCCTTGTGGTACTCCGTGTGTTACTTCTTTCATACTGCTTCTATATTCTCCGATTTCCACCATTTGTTTGCGATCTGTTAAATAACTTTTCATCAAATCATATCCTTTTCCCCTGAAGCCACACCGGTAAAGCTTATCTAATAGTTTCTTGTGAGATACAGTATCAAAGGCCTTAGCAAGATCTATAAATATGCAGAGGGCTGGGATTTTTTCATTTAGACATTTTTATATCTTTTAGTTAGTTCTCCGATCGCATCTTGAGTTGATTTACCCGTCTAAAACCAAATTGATTTTCGGCAATAATTTGATATTTGTCCATAAACCCAATGATACGTTTTTTTATAATCTTTTCTATAATTTTATTTATATTCGACACTAGCGATATGGGCCTGTAATTTTGTAGTAAAGTTTTGTCACCAGATTTATAAATAGGTTTAATTACTCCAATTTTAAGTATATCAGGATAAACTCCAGTTTCGAAACAAAGGTTGGACATATGTGCAATAGGTTCTGATATATATTCCTTTATATTTTTCAACACCTCTGATCTAATGCCATCGTGTCCAGATGCCTTTTTGTCTTTAAGTTCTGTTATGATCTTTTTCACTTCTTCTGAATCTGTTGGGTAAAAAAATAAAGTTTTATTTAAAAATGGCTCGACCTGTTCAAATCCCCCCGGATCTTTTATTTTTTCCGCATATTTTTTTCCTAGAGAACTAAAATATTCATTGAATTCATCAGCTATATTTTGTTTATCACTAATTAATTTATTTTCTGCATTTTTTATTTGTTCTATTTTTAATTCATCTTTCTTTTTGTTACAGATCTCCCCTACACAATCCCACAAAGCTTTCGACCTGGACTTGTTTTCTGTTATTTTATCTTGAAAGTATTGTTTTTTGATTTATTTATAAGTTTATGTAATAGATTTCTATAATTAATATATTCCTCTCTGAGTTCCAGATTATTTAAATTCTGTGAAACTCTTTTATATAGCTCATTCTTTCTGTTTATAGACTGAAGAAGGGCTGGCGTTATCCAGTCCTTTTTATTGGATTTTTACTTTTTTATTTACTCTAGATGTATTAATTGTTATCTGCTCATTTAATATGTTAATAAACCTTTCAGTAAAAGTGTTTACGTCCTCTCCTGTATCCCTTTTGTACCAATTTACTGAATTTAGTGATGTTTTTAATCGGTCATAGTTTATGAATTTTTTATTTTAAGTTTGCCTGCAAAAGATTTGTTGGTGGTTTGATATCTTTAAGGCATAATATTATTGGATAATGATCTGTGATATGTTGCTGAACTATAAAGGCTGCCTGACTCTCCAGGGAGGTGTTTTCATCAGTTTTAGGAAAATATGATCGAGACAACTATTACTAGAGGGTCTGGTGTAGTTATTAATGTAAGATTCGTATCCAAAAGAATTTAAAATATTTTATATTCATCAACATATTCATCAACAGCTGATAACTTTATATTCATATCCCCAATTATTATATGATACTTTGCTGTATTAGATTTTCTTATATAGTTATATAAATTTCCATGAAACAATTTTATATTAGAGCTTGGTGAGCGATAAATGCTTGTTATTTTCAATGTTTTATTCAATAATTTGATATTTACTTCTACTGCTGTGCTTTCACCTAGTGACACAACATCATACTTGAATTTCAGTTCTTTTGCTATATATACAAGAACTCCATCATTTCTGTTGTATGAAAATAAAGATTCATTATGAATATCAACTAAGGTCAACTTGTTGTTTTCCAAGGTTATTATCCAATATTTATCGAATATAACTTCAAGCTGGCTATGGAGGTATAAGAATATTCCGCAATGTGTGTTGTACACACGTTCTTACAAATTTCCATAGACCATTCATATGGAATGGGGTCTTTAATGTCCAACACATCTCTGTTAGAGAGGACCGACGGTTTTACATCTCCTACGAAAGATGAATACTCAAGCGCTTCCCAGAATCCGAAAAATCGCACCGACTTTCTGGGGATTGAACCCAGGTAACTCTGCGCAGGAGACGAGCATCATATCCCTTACGCCACAGAGCCGGTTCAAAACGAAACGTCTTACGAACGGAATTCAACAATATACTTTATGCATTGAGTAATAAAGTCGCTTTACTTAAACAATTTTATTGTTAACATTCTCAAAAACGCTGACCGTGGCTGAGGCGGAATGTGTCGAAAAAAAAGCCGAACCCATGCAGCTGTGATATAATTTAAAAACATACTTGAGTCGTCGTAGTAACAAGTTCTATTTTTCTTTTCTATCAGTCTATTTGACGATGCATTTGCAAAGGATACCGAATCCTATTATTAATGCATATGTATGTACCAATGTACGGGTGAGATCCGGGAATGAAGATATTTTTAACCGCGAATATAGTGATTGAGTAGTATTTTGCTATCCGAGAAAAGAGAAAACGCGAATGTAAGAAGCGCGAATAAGGATCTTTTAGCCCCTCTTAGGATGGGTATCTCTCAAAGTTTTATCTTAAATATCTTAGTGATGTTAAAAAGCTGAATATGTAATATACTTACATACATTGTCTTGGTTGTTAGCTGTACTCTACTTCGACATACCTGAAATAAAAAACTATAATCACAAAACAATAATTCAATTATAACCAAAGTAATGTATAGTACAACTTCACTTGTCCGGACAGTCGCTATATCGGGCATTCCAGTAACTCGGGCACGCGACTCATTCGGATACTGAGAATTTTACCTCCATAATCTGGGCCCGTAGACGCTGGCTGATATACAAACAATAATAGTTTTCCTGTCTGTACAAATATGTATGTAGTTGTACTATCTAACAGTAGCGAGTATCGTTCTACAGTTGCATTTTGTATTTCAATCTCACCGGTGGTGTGCGTAATGGCTCCAACCAAGAGAAATCATAAAACGCTCACACTGGCAGAGAAATAAAAAATGATAGATTTTATTGATGATAAATTAGTACTCGTCTAATAGCAGCAAAGTTCACTATTCCAAAATCAACAGTGTTTGACATAAAAAAGAACAAAGACAAAATAGATTTATATCCAAATCGTTACAAGGAACAGGTCGGAATTAGGGATGCACCGAGCAAGAGTTTTCACAAAAAGCCTAGTACTGAGGTCTTGTCCAAACAAAATTACTGCATGCCGAGTATCACGGCCGAGAGCTCGGCTGGCCCAACCGGGCCCTAATTGCATCCCTAGTAGGAATATTATTTTAAACTTTTCTTGAATTTATTCTATTCAAGGTATTTTTGTTGGAAAAATAAAAATTATTAGAGAAGCTGAGAATCCTGATGTTGAAATCGCATTCTATAACTGGTTTCTTCAACAACGCACACGTACCAATTTTCTCAGACATATTGACAGCAAAAGCCAAACAGTTTTATGAACAAATCACAGGAAAAAAAGGTTTTGTGGCAAGTTCGGTATGGTTAGATGAATTCAGGCTTAGACATGGATCTCGTTTCTTGAAGATTTGTGGTGAAAACTTTGCACTGATGTTTCCGCTGTGATACCATATAAGGAAAAATTTCTATCGATTGTTGAACACATGGAATCAAGCAGAGAACAGGTGTATAATGCTGAGGAATCGGTCGTTTTTTGGAGATGTTTACCAGACAAAACTTGGGTTCATCGAGGGAAAAATCAGCACCAGGTCGAAAAGTGTCAAAAGACCGCTTAACTCACCAATTACCTTTACTAGTCTTGGGAAAGCAGCAAATCCACGAGCATTCAAAAACGAAGGTTCTCTACCAGTTGTCTACAAAGTATCTACCAAAGGGTGGATGACCAGACCATTATTTCATGAATGGTTTAAAACATCTTTTATCACCGAGGTGAAGAATTTTTTAACTAATATTAACAAGCCCTCTGTTGCTTGGTAGACAATGCACCATCTAACCCACTTGAGGAAGAGGTTAATACTGATCTGAACTTCAGAGTTATGTTTTAGCCACCCAACTGTATGCCGTTCTCCAACATATGGATCAGAATTCAATTCAAAAGATTAAAGTGCCTCCTTAATCATATCATTTCGCATGACGGTGAAGAGATTACTTCCATTATGAATTAGTATAATTTGAAAGATGTCGTGAACAATCTTGCCCAATCTCGGAAAGCCATTTATTCAAAAAATATAAGAAAAAGTTGGACAGCATTGTGGCATGACACTACAGAAGTAGAAGAATCAGATGATGAAAATATTCCACTCTCAGAGCTTCAGAAGTAACTTCGTCCAATCAGTGAAAATGTTTCGAAAATAATTGCCGAATCATTAAGGGTCATCGATCCAGAAAATGACTTATCCATAGAGAACATTACTAACTGAGCTGTGGGAGACAAATAGTTTGTTATCGATTTGACCAAAGAATAGCTTATACAGGATGCTTTAGTGAGGAATATTTGAAACTTAGAGGAATCTTCTGACTCAGAGGACGGTTTAAATGTGTGGTAAAAGTGAAACATGCAGAAACTGTCAATGCATTATCCCTGATTATCAGTTGGGTGATATCGGTGTTTATACCACTACCAAAGAAGAAGAACTCCAGGAAATGTGAAGAATATAGGATCATTAGTCTAATGAATCATATACTGAAATTGTTCCTCCGAATAATAGAATGTATAACAAATTGGACGAACAAACGGGACACAATTTGGCTTCAAGAATGGCTTTGGAATAAGAGAGGCACTTTCTTCAATACATGTGCTTGTTGAAAGATGTAGGGATGTAGACTCTGATGTATATCTGTGTTTCATAGACTTTCAAAAGGCTTTCGACCTGGTGAAACACGATAAACTAATAGAAATTCTCAGGTCTTGTAACATAGACGACAAAAACTTGACAATCATATGAAACCTTTACCAAGACCAAAAGGCTAAAATTAGAATCAATGGAGAGACATCTGAAGACATTAACATCGAGAAAGGAGTCAGGCAAGGATGTGTTCTTTCCCCGTTGTTGTTTAACGTTTTTTCGGAAGAGTTATTTAGGAAGGCACTATAGGATACCTCGGATGGCATAATAATGAATGGACAATGCATTAACAACTTGCGATACGCAAATGACATGGTTATTCTAGCAGATAGCGCTGAAGCACTACAACGCCTAATGAACCGAGTGATGATAACATGTAAAGAATTTGGAATGAAACTAAATACAAAGAAAACAAAAACGATGGCTATCAGCAAACACCAAAACAGAAAAGTCGGAATTAGGGTCAACATAACAGAATTAGAACAAGTAACAAAAATAACATACCTAGGAAGTAGCCTTGATGAAACTTGGGATCACTCACTAGAGATAAAAACACGCTTGGAAAAAGCACGAGCTATATTTTATAAAATGCAAAAAATACTATGCAACTGCCAACTAAATATCTCATTAAGAGTTCGAATACTGAAATGCTACGTTTTCTCCACCGTAGTTTATGGCGTTGAAGCATGGACAATGACGGAAACAACACAAAAAAGAATAGAATCGTTCGAACTTTGGTGCTACCGTAGAATGCTCAGAATATCTTACATGAGTCACACGACAAACGTAGAAGTTATGCAGAGGATGAGAAAGGATCGAGAACTTGTGCAGATAATAAAAGAAAGAAAGACGCAATATTTCGGTCACATTGTGAGAAACCAAAAGTACGAACTGCTTCAACTTATCATCGAAGGAAAAATCAATGGCAAAAGGGGACCGGGAAGAAGACGCAACTCCTGGCTTAAGAACTTACGTCAATGGACTAATATGAGCTCTATAGAATTGTTCAGAGCTGCAACAAATAAAATAAGATGGGCAAATGTAATCGCCAACGTCCTTAAGGATAAGAAAATCAGTTGGGCCGAACAGAATAATCTTCCTATAGAAGACGTATTGCTCCCGAAAAGGCTCAAGAAAAAATCAGTTCAGATGGCATCATCGAGAAAGGTTCAGAGTAAAATCGATGGATATTTTAAACGTCATAAGGAATACCATGTTGTTTATGTACACTAGCTTATATTTAAATTGTATACTTTCTATGAAGAAAGATTATAATAAATGGAAATTCTATAATCTGATTCTGTTTTATGATAGAAACTATTTTTTGTTCAACTTTTCGATATTTTTATGATAAACTCGACCTTAACAAATTTTGGGTGTTTTCTATGTTGAAATTGAAACAAATTCAAGTAACTTCAGAAATTTGGGCATTTCGATAGTCTGGGCATGCGCCAGAACGATATCTGCCCGGAGTAGTGAAGCTGTACTGTACAAATAGATTGCCAGTACTCAATTTCAGGTTTTTATGTCAATGGATAGTTTAGGATCTGATTCTAACTCTGCAGCTTGAATTTGATAATTTCGATCTTTTTTGAGAGAAATTATTTGTCTTGTACCCGGGGAAGGAATGTCTTAGACATCTTGGCGCCTTAAATATACCTCTATTATCTAGAATCGACACTATGAAATATCTGGGGATGGTATTTCATTAAATACTCTTGTTAAATGGGGATGTTGATTATAGCGTAGCCGAATGTTGTTAGATTTCTAACGAGATCTAACGAGACATTATAATTTGAATTGAAAAAAAGCATTACTAGCCCCCTATTTTGCCTACGTTTCTGAATTAGAATTATTTATTTATTCATATTTATACGAAGGTATTTTGAATTCGTCAAACAAATTATAATGGCAAAGAGAATCAAGCGCCATGAATCAAGAGTACATAGTACTCCCAAAAAATATATGAATATAAAACAAAAAATTTGACAGATATCACAAACTAACATTGGTACACAAAAAATCACTTATAGATTAAAAGGATTTCTCTACCAGAAACTTAAATACCTGTGTTTTGAAATATTTGTGTGTCAAAGCACGACGTAGAAGTAGTTTATTAAAAAATTGAAATGCCATATTGAAAGGACTATTGAGGGTCTTCGATAATCTACAAAAGTCAGGACGGATGTCTTTTCTACACCTTGTATTATACATGTGAAAATCCTCGCCTGAAGGGCAGTTCTGTTGTTCTTTGCATATAATAAACATTCAAAGATATAGGCACTTGGAAAAGTAAGAATGTTGAGTTCTCGGAACAAATCTCTATAATCTGCTCTATATGATGAACCAGTGATAATTCTGATTGCCTTTCTTTGCAATAGAAATATCCTTTCAGTTTCGCGTACCGCACTGTTACCCCCACAAAATAATACCATCGTGGAAACGAGCATGATAAACAGATATCAACACTCTAGGAGAGAGGTTATTTGAAAGACGTAATAAAAATATGTTCCTGCTGAAATTTTTGAGCCAGCTGGTCCACATGCACGGTTCATCGAAGCTTGGGATCCAGATAGAGACCCAAGAACTTGACAGATTCGGCGAAGCCTATTCCACAGTCTCCCTTAAGGGAGAAGAGCACTGATTGAGTCTTTTCATCATTCATGCATAATTTATTTGAGTAGAACCATCGCATTGCAGACAATCGTGCCGAATCACCCAACGCAACCAGATCAGCCAGTTCATTCAAAGTATAATCGAAACGGAATCAAAGGAACTAGGGAAATCATTTATAAATATCAGAAAAAGAACCAGACCCAAAATAGACCCCTGAGGTACTCCACATTTGATTGAATTCTTTTGGGAAACCTCTACTTCAACAGAGATCATCTGATAACGATTTTTGACAAGTATGATTTGATGAGTTTTGCACTGTCGCTATCGAAATGATACTTTCCCAGCTTCTCCAGCAGCAACGAATGCAGAACACAATCGAATGCTTTCGTGAGGTCTAGGAAAACTGACAGGGAGAGCGACCCATCCTCAAAACATGAAAGTGTATGCCT
The DNA here is from genome assembly GCA_013387265.2 of Cryptolaemus montrouzieri. NCBI lineage: Eukaryota > Metazoa > Arthropoda > Insecta > Coleoptera > Coccinellidae > Cryptolaemus > Cryptolaemus montrouzieri. The sequence continues at coordinate 50,253 of JABFTP020000094.1, read as the reverse complement.
GATAAAGCGCGTTACCGCATCAATCGTACTCTTTTTACGGCGGAAACCATATTGCCGCCATACAATTTGTTGACTCATAACTTTTCCAAGACTTTGGAGACAGCAGGCAATAGTGAAATGGGTCTGAAATTCGGTGGAACATTTTTATCACCCCTCTTGAACAGAGGAACAACTTTGGCAATTTTTAAATAGTCGGGAAATATATTTTCGGTCAAACAGCGGTTGATTAGAGTTGTCAGGGGCTCAATATTTGTATTGACATTTTTCTTCAACAATATGACAGGTATACCGTAAAAATCTTTCGACCTACTGTTTTTCAAGGATCTTATCACATCCCTCACAAAAATTGAACTAACTTCTCTGAATAAAAAGTACGGCTTTTCTTCGGTCAACTGTTCCATAAGATTTATGGGATCTCCCGTTAATTCACTAGAGATTGATGCTGAAACGGCCTCAGGCACAGAATCGAAATAATTGAGGAACGCATCTGCATCTAGTTCGGAATTTCGAAAACTATCACTGTTATTTCTGAAACTATTAACCAATTTCCAGCTTGAATAAGCGATATTACGTGAACTCAAAATGTGATTATCGTTTGCTTTTATTTTAGCCTGCCTGATTGAAATTCTTTACCTGATCCTAAAGGCATTTCTCTTCTTCAACCAGTCGCCTCCCGAATACAGAAAATCTAAAAACTGAAGATGAGAGATTTAGTTTTATATTGTTTCTGTTATTGTAATGCTTTTGTGATTTTTACTCTATATAATTGTCAATCAGTGAATACTGATAATGGTTGTTAATTCATCTTTTGTATTCTATATGATAAATAAAAAATGAATAAATAAACATACGTCATTTTCAATTTCAGTTATTGCTATTCAAAGAATTGTTATTTACCTCACATTATTCAGCTATAAAATGATTTCACCAAACTCTATTTTCTATATATGAAATCGTCCAGTTTGTTCCAAACATAACACGCAATTTTTTCTGAAAATCTTATTCTGCTGTATCGGTCTTTCTGTTTTTATTTCAACGAAATTACTATCTGCACGGTAAAACTCTGACCTCGTAGATAATACTTATTTATTTGACAGATGAGGTGCCTCATCCGGATTTCTTTCCATCGTAAAACTCTTATCTGTGAGTGTACAGATAAAAATGCCAATAGTAATATGATGAGCGCCAGATAGCAGAGCTTGGGCACAATCTGTTGCATCCTGGTTGTTTACCTAATGGAACGACGAAGCCTGATGTACTTTTTTCATTTCACTGCTTTGACATTCTCCGTAGAAAACTTATTTTCTGAAGGTTTTTCATGTCATATATTCTAAACGTTATATTCGTCGATTTATATCGAATGCTTCATAATTAATTGTTGACTAACTTTTCAAATATTTGAAATCCAGGAAATACTCAATATACCATTATACTATAAAAATTAATGAAATGTATTTCACTCTCTTCAAAACTAAAATAAGTATGAAAATAAAAATAAGACAATGTAAAATGTCCAACGGAAGCCCTTCCCTTTCTTTCATTACCTGAATTTCAATGAAAGTAATTATAACCAAAAAAATAATTTTTTTGCACTCGCAGATTTTGAAATTTTCCTCATTTCTCAATTTCCTTATAATTTCTTTGGAGCATTTTTGGTTTGGAAATAGATCAAAGAAATTATAATTTTGCCACTTTCTGAAAAAATTTTCGTTTACTCATGTGAAAGAAACATCTCAAACATGATCATTTCATAATAAAATACTATTTCTAGAAGTAAGTCAAAACTTCTGTTGGTGATGAAGGAAATAACGAAACAATAGAAAATGAAGACGAATTAAAATGATAAATAAAAGAAAATTTAACTTAAACTTATTTTCAATGAAATGAAAATAAAGTATTTAGATTTTCATTATATTAACAAAACTATCGCCGGTTTCACCACACTGTGGCTTCATCAGATAGATACAAACTAATGAACAGAGTTATTCCTTATATATTAGTCTTATTTCCTACTGAATATTACAATATATTATATATACAATGAATTGAAAAGATTGAGTAAAGGAGAAGGATTTAAATCTAATTGACTATTAAGTAACCTGCCTCAATTCTTTTCTTTGTTAATCTCTAAAATTTCCAATAGATTGAGTTTTGTCTGTTATTTTCAATGTGTAAAAGTTTGAAATTATCATTAAAGTTATGGTTTTCTTCAGTACGTAATTCGACTAATGGGAATCTGATTTATGATAATCAAAACTACGTTTGTGCTCGGATAATCTAACTTTGAAATTTCGGAAAGTTCTACCAATATAAATTTTATTACAATCCACGCAAGACAGTTTATAAACACCGGATTTATTACTTTTATCAATTTTAGATTTGCAGTTTTTGATATGTCGGCCTAAAGAATTATCAGTTCGGAATGCTATATTGAAATTATGATAATTCTTCAGACCGACATATCATAAATCAGATTCTCATTATTATATTGGTAAACTTTCAGAAATTTCAAACTAGATATCAATAAAACGTAGTTTTAATTTAATTTAAATTGCAAAATTTACACAATGAAAATAACAGACAATCAATTCAATCTAAATAACAGAAATTTCTATTGGAAATTTTAGAGATCAACAAAGAAAAGAATTCAGGTAGGTTACTTAATAGTCAATTAGATCTAAATCCTTCTCCTTTACTCAATCTTTTCAATTCATAAAGTAAGCAACTCCGATGGGTTTTCCAACATATCTCTTGTACCTATTGTAATAGTAAGTAGGAAATGAGACTAATATAGAAGGAATAACTCTGTTCATTAGTTTGTATCCATCTGATGAAGCCACAGTGTGGTGAAACCGGTCTTGGTTTTGTTAATATAGTGAAAATCTAAATACTTTAGTTTTATTTCACTGAAAATATGTATATCGATTTTCATCAAGTAACGACCTCCTCAATCAAATTATTAAACTTATTTATTTCATTTGTTACGCGTTTCAACGACATAGCGTCCATAATACAAACAATGTAAGGGGGCCAAATTGCATGTATCAAAAAATATATAAACAAACCACATTAGAGATATTAATAAGAAGTTTTTTTTATGATTGCCTTCAAAATCTGACAGGAAAACGTTCACCGAACACAATGTACAAATTACAAGAGCTAAGGTTCAGTATTTCCGGAAAAAATTAATGAAATGCACAGTACATTAAGAAGTTTGGCAGTTGCGCATTTCGACTTGATCGAATGAAAAAAAGTACGTAACGCCCTCGTCTGAAGTTGTTGGATACTAATTGATACATACACGAGAGCTACGCGTTTGCACAAAAGTTGACTAGATGGTGAGCTTCTAAATTATAAATATCGAAGTGGTTCAATATGCCTGCAGGCGCCAAATTACCTCCTCCTCCTCTACACGTATTTAAGAAAACGGTTTTTGAGAATCTAGTCTTATTAGGTAACAAGTGATTTTTGAGCACCCTGTATTTAAATCACGATCGTTAAACTAAAATAAGCGTTATATCCTTACTCCAATCTGAGTCAATTTTTGTTGGCAAAAAAGCTGACACTCTAATTCCGATAATTTTTATAGAACATCATAAATCAATGGTAGTTAATTTTAGAATTGACAAAAGATGCTAAAAAGGATGATTTTTAATAAAAAAATTGAAAAGTACACCATGCTATTTGAAATAGCAAAGTTGTAGTCCTTGTAGAACAGAAAGTGGTACTGCTTTGAAAACCACTGTAGATTTTATCCACTTACTGTGATCCCAAAATTTAAGATTGATCCATAAATCCGTTTCCCAGATACATTTGATCGCCCTTTAGCGCGGACACCCTTTATTTCAGTGAGAAAATTGCCAGAAATGGAAATCAGTAAATTAATAAATCCGCACAAGTATAATTTTCCTAATACGAGTTACAGGAAAATTTGGGAACGTAAACATTAAAACAAGATCTCTCCAGTGATGTTTAAAATGATATATATTGCCATTGAAAAGATCGACATATATTTGACAGTTATCATCAAAAGAAGAAATGAATTTCATAACTCATTACAGTCAATATATTAAGGGACAATAAAATTTTTAAATACTCCCTGAGTATGAAACCATAATCTTAAACATATACCTTTGCCATAAAAATTATTACCGACCAATATCCGGTTCATCATGAAATATGAAACGTAACAAATACGACAGCGTATACTGGACGTAGATCAAAAACTCATCTGGCCATCTCTTTGTGCATGGAGGCGGACAAATATAGTGGGAGGGCAAAGCGGCCAGCTTAAAACCAGCTTCTTTCATTAACATGAAGTCAACATTTCAATAACTCGCCTTCATATTCCCTCGTCGTTTAACCTCGGATGAGAGGTATTAAAAAGAGCGATTGAATTTCTGACGAATATTATATTGGAAAATGTGTTTGAACAAGGATAAATTGTTTCACCTTCCTCCATTATACATATATGTACCTTTCTGAGCCTCTTGAGTTTAAAAAAGAGCCCAAACTAGAGTCAATAAGGGGGTCATCCCATGTGACGGCATGATTTTTTAGTATTTTTTTTACGACCAGTGAATAGCTAGAGCTTCAACTTTATTATCATTTATTAATATATATTTCAACAATAAAAATATAAATTTTCAGCGTTCTGAACACCCACGTCTCGAAAAAATGGGCTCGCACTTATTCCACGATTCCAGCTGATTGGCTCATCTGAAACAAAAATAATTTGTGAGCCTAAATGCAAGAAATGGCCTATCATCAAAAGAATTTACCAAAAATTCGACTCTTGGTAAACATTTGAAAAAAAATTGGGAATTTAGCGTTTTATTTTGTTTTTTGATATAAAACAAATCGAAATTTTGGGAATTTTTGATCGATATAGTTCATTCCATGCATTTACATCTGCTGAGTGTATCCTACAAATTTCAAGTCATTCGGTCAAGCCGTTTTTGAGGTACGATGTAGGAAAGTTTGAAAATCACAGTATTGAGAAAAACGCGATTAAACTATGAAAATCTCAACTTACCCTTAATCGGCGATGCCTGGTCTATAGAGTACTCCTTCCTCTTCCTTTTGAATTTCTTTCAAGGCCGATTGTTCTGCTCTTGAGTCAATCCTGGCTAAACGACATCACTTACGCGCCCCTCAGAACGTGGGATTCGCTTTGCATCAAGTTTCTCAACATGTATGGGCTTCGTGGCCAATGGGACATCCCATAATCGACATTACTTTCAAAACACCTTCAAAACTTTCATTAAATATGATAACTGATATGTAGGTAGCAATTTCAACTATCTTGTGGCCATAATGGAGATGCTTAGGAGTAAAAGTCCAAATCAACGAATTCAAAGATTCGTTATTATTCTGTGTCCCTGCTCCTAAACAACGAAATAATAATTCGTCTTTCGATAAATCTTCGAAAACAGCTTTAGTAACTACTTGTACTTCTGGTATTAGATGTGGTTCATCGTGATGAACTAGATCAAGCTCATTCTCAGCTTCTGCCTAACGCTATTTACACCAACTATCTTCGCCTTGTGGACGAAATTGATATTAAGGATTTTCATCTGAAGAACATTTATGATGTTGCCCAAACTTCCTTTTTCATATCTTCAAGCGAATCTGGATGACGTCGAATAGCTAATCCGTAGAATTTGGTTGTTTCTTGAATGACTTCATCAGTAAGTTTACCTGGTCCTTTTCCACCGATTCCTTTATTTGTTTTCGAAAATTTTTTCATACCGAGATGTTATAAGTATTCGGCGTTTTACTATCAAGAATCAGAATTTAATGTCAAAGCAAGATCTGCTATAAGAGCTCTGACGAGCACCTGTCTAGTGCCTGTAATTCAGCTAGATCGAAATGTTATAATTGTCATAAAATAACGTGCAATACAAAACTAAGCTCGATGTTGGGCACGATGCCCTAGATAAGAAATGTCCCATATAAACACCTCAAAAAAGTCTAGGGAACACTTCTGAATATCGATATATCGTATCCAGACCGATCAATATGGATGATTTTTCTAAGAAATGAACACCTGCATCAATTTCTCACTAAATTATGTAGAGTGCCGCAACAGATTTCAGTTTTTTTTTTCATAAAAAACTAAAAATGCAGCAGATGCGACGCTGCTTTATAATCATTTCATGTATTCAGTGTTTGAAATCAGTTAGTTAGCACTTTGTTTCTGTTGTAAGCACAAATAAAAGATTCAAGTTTTGTAATTCGACCACGGAAAGACGACATTTGACTAGAGCAGAGATGTTACGAGCCGTTTGCATGCTCCAAGCTGGGAGCTCACAACGGGAAGTATCCAGGGTTCTGGGAAGTAGCCGAAGTGTCATAAACCGTTTATGGTCGCATTTCAATGAAACAGGTAGCGTAGAAGAACGCCATACAGGTCGTTTCTGGATTACTACAGTCGCCCAAAACTGATTTTTGGTATTACAAGCCAAAAGAGATCGTACTACCACAGCATCTCAATTAGCTCAAGAGCTATCACGAGTTCATAATGTACAAATTTCCGACAAAACTTTAAGAAATCGACTGCAAGAAGTTCAACTCCACTCCAGACGTCCTTTAAGAGTACCACAACTGACCCATAAAAATCGCGCTGCTCGTTTAGCTTGGTGCCAAGAACACGTAAACTAGGAACAAGAGAGGGGTGGCCACAGTTCTCTTCAGTGATGAATCTAGATTTAGTTATTATCCCGATTCGGGAAGAATTCGAATAAGGAGAGAACCTGGAAAGCAAAACCGTCTCCAGCATGCTCGAGAAGTTGTTGGACAGGGAGGCGGATCAGTGATTTTTTGGGGAGGTATACGCCTTGGTGGAAGAACTGACCTCGTTTTTATACAGAACAACCTCACGGGAAATTCTTACGCAAATGAGATAGTTTTACCTGTTGTGGTACCGTATCTCCAAACAATGGGTCAAAATTCACTCTTCCAACAAGATAATGCCTCTGCTCATCGTGCAAGAGTTGTCTTGAACGTTCTTGAAGAGAATGATATCGATCTTCTACCGTGTCTATCCTGCTCCCCAGATCTGAATCCCATCGAGCATGTGTGGGACACCCTAAAAAGAAATCTCCTGCGTCAATACGTTTTCCATCATGAACAGGAGCTTCGATTAGCAGTTCAGGGGGCATTGAATGACTTAGGCCAAAATGTAATAGACAATTTAATATTGAGCATGCCGCGACGATGCCAAAGTGTCATTAATAACAGAGGTGGACCTTCTGGGTACTGAAAAATATAAGTGCTTCCATATCGTTTCGAAAATATTAGTTCAGGACTTTTTTTGTGTTTTACCAAATTTCGTCATTTTCAAATTTCAATTTTTTTTTATAATAGGTGCTTTGGAGAAGTCAAATATTATTTTGTTTTCTTGGGAATATATTATATACAATACATCCTAACAAAACCGAACGATTTCTATAAATTCGAATCATCAAATTCATATTTTAAAGATATTGGTAAGTGTTCCTAGACTTTCTTGAGGTGTTTATGAGAGATATTTGCAGCGCCTGAAGGTTATAATTAGTGAATAGTATGTAATTAGTGAATAGTATCTCTTCTAATTCAAAAAGTTTTTTTCTCTTGCTGTATAGTTTTCTTTTTTGTTTGCTATGAAGATTGATCATATAAATATTAGGTTGCTCGTTCCTTGTATGATTCATTGGTGGCAATAGGTAGCTGAAAATGAAGTTGATGTGATGATTATTCCCGGAACATGGGTATCGCCAGATATACGCGACACGGATATTTTCATACAAGATTACAGAATATTTCGCATGGAAAGTTTTTCTGAGGGTGGTGTGTATATACTGTCGTGCAGGTCTGAGGGTTGTTGAAAGTATAACAATTCAATCTGTTCATTCTGACCAGCTCTGGTTAACATTGAAAGTAAAAGGAGAAGCACTCGCATTGGGTGCTTTGTATAAGACTGGCTCGGGGTATGTTAATTTTTTTCCGGGAAAAAACAGGAGTGTTTGGGTAACATTCTTATGACTTACACTTATCTTATATTTTGCTGACATGAACCTGTATCAGCAATAGCTACGTTGGCATCAGCTGAACTTCGTTTTCTTCTCAGAAATAAGCGATACTTTACGTCATCTCAGCTGTTGCTTCTATATAGGGCGCAGATTCGATCTGCTTTAGAATATTGTTCCCATGTATGGGGATCTGCGTCCAAACATTCGTTGCGGATGTTGGATAGTGTGCAAGAACGGACTGTGCGCCTCATCGACCACCCGGAGATCACCCACGATCTCCAACTGCTGGCTCTCAGAAGACAAGTTGCTGGCCTTTCTCTGTTTTACAGATACTCGGAAGAGGCACCAAGCAACTGAAAGTCCTTGTTCCGGGAAAACTCATGTTTTGCTGCAAACACTAGGCTGGCAAGGAGTATTCATCATATGGCCGTACATTTAACGACCCCTCGAACAACTCTCTATGAGAATTCCTTTCTTTACAGGGCCAGTGCGCTGTGGAACTCGCTTCCATCCAACATCTTTCCAACATCCCACAGTTTGGCCCTATTCAAAAAGCGAGTACACAGACTCCTCCATTCTTCCAAGGCACCCACTTATGTGGTGTAACAGGTTCGCCTATTCCTCGAAGACATCCTTCTTTTTCTACAGTTTTTTACTTCGGTTTTTAGAAACTCAGAGAAACAACACTGAAGTCAAAACATGTACGACCTCGTCAAGTCAACATATAAAATGAGGAGAACATTATAAGCTGTATTGAATATAATCCTTGGATAAGTATTCAGCGCATTGCAAATCAGTTTCAAATGCCCCGAGCTGTCATGAAAAATATGGAACTGCATCTATATCATCATCATATCAGGATGTGCTATCATTAAATGGACTTTTTGTTTTTTTGATTGGAATAACAGATGTTATCGAACTAGTTATCAATATAGAGGCTGTTCTATATTAAATAACAAAGTTGTTATGCACATCCGGTATAACCGGAAGTTCTATTGGGGTGAAAATATTTCAGAAGTAGAACTTCGGACTACCTGAATCTACTGCCAAAATCTCAGAAGGATAGCATTATTAGTTCGCGATAAATGTCTAATAGGCCACTCAACGCAGGATACCCTGTATATAATATATTATAGTTGACAGAGCAAATTCATCGAGCCAGATTTGTGGAAAGAAAACTCATGGATTTTGCTATATGATAATGCACCATCACACAAGGCTATCATTGTGAATGAATTTCTCACCAAAATCTCAACAAAAATCTTTGAGCAACCACAATATTCACCTGATATGACTCCGGCCGACCATTTTCTTATTGCAAAACATAACTTTGAGGTACCCGTATTGAATTGATAGAAGGCATAAAAGAGAATTCGTGGCGAGTACTGAAGTAGATATATTATTATATATATATATATATGAAGTAGACCAATTCCTGTACTTTCTTGGCAGAATGTATTTGTGTTAAAGCTCCTTCTTCCTTAGGAAATATGGAACCCTAAAATTGATAGGAAAATATTTAACTAGGGTAATATAGAATAATACACAGAAAATGTTAAATTAGTAAGTAATTCTCGATACTGTATTAAATGAGGTGATACAGCATGCCCTAACAGGTAGTACAGGTACATTACAATTTGATATAAGTTTAGAATAAATAAATTATCATCAAAGGGAGGAATTCGGGATGCTTTATATGTCAAAACGTAGGATTTAAGATAATGTCAATTTTGTATGAAATTGTCAATTTGCAGACAGAATGAAACTGAACGAGACGCGTATGAACAACGCCATCGTTTGACGTGGGATAGCCAACAGGCGTTGTAATATCACTGATTATTCTCATGCGAGTCCAGATTACAGGTCTTATTAAGGCTGCGCGATAGCAATATAAAAGCTTTGTGGTCGTTCATTCCGGTATAATCAGAAATTAATATGAAATTCGTTCATGTATATGCAATTACTAGCCGGATGTTTTCAGAGCAGGGGGCTCTATAGGTGAACCCTGTTGCGGTAAACGTTATTGAATATTTGCCAAAAGGCCCTCCTCGTCTTTTATTTTCATTTCAAATACCGTTAACGTACTTTGCCCATGCACTATTTCTCTATGAAGTTCCGCAGCAATAATTATTGAAATGGCCGAGCTCGATTTACTTCTAATAACGTTGTTTGACGTGCACTGTTCCGAAAATTTTCGCGAAATGGCTCTGTAAATAAATTATTAGTAGATATATCATCTCTGCTTTGATTCAAAAGCATATGGGAAGAAAAGCTTATTATAATACACTGCGCACATTAAGTTGGAGATATTAGAAATTATGAGTAAATTATCGCATTATTACCTGGTTATTGTGATTTCAATAGTTTTATTTTCGAAATATAACATCTTCTTTAGATTTCAAACAATTATTCTTTTGGTATAAAATTTCTGTCAACGCAATAACGTATCTGAATGATGCTATTATTAAATTAATTGAAAAGGAAAAAAACTTTTATTACTAGTGAAGAAAAATACCTCTGCATTTCATCTTGCAACTGGGGAAGTTCTGCGCGCTTTTTGACGGCTATTTCTGCTCTATTTACGCATCTTTTATGAAGCAGGCTTAGTCAGAAGTTTACGTAGAATGAAGAAAAATCAATGTCTCAAAACTTCTGCAATTAATGAAATCCCTTAGGGAAACTGCTATAAGCATACTATCAAGAGAATATTTTCTCAGTTCTATCGTTGTTACATTACATTGAAAGGGGTCACTTGGTTTTGCAAGTTTTTCCGAACTGCGACCAAGTTGGTCTTTTGTTCATAACCCTTCTTTATTCCTTTCCCAGTAGATGTAGTTCCATTACCAAATTAGGAATCTCCTTGGGAGCTTTCGCTTTTACTTCGTGCGGCTCTAGCTTGTCGCTACCGAAGTGTATATGTCTTTGACGGCCAATTGCGATGCAACTGCAAAGAATATGTTCGGCAGTTTCATGGCCCTCTTTACACATTCTGCATGTTGCCATTTCCAATTTGCCCATTTTACTAAGATGGTATCTCAGTGGGCAGTGTCCAGTAAGGAGGCCTGTTATAGTCCTCAACTCGTCCCTAGAGAGGTCGAGAAGCTATTTTGTCTTTTTTGGCGAATAGTCAATGAACTTTTAAGCTTCTCTTTGGCCTGGTGTTTTCCTCCAGTATTCCTTTTTGCTAGATTCTTCCCATCGTTCCAGTTCCTGTTGTCTGTGCTGTACTGTGACCGAAGAACGGTTCAGGTCCGATGGGTGCGATAACAGCAGCTGACCTAGCCAGTTCGTCAGCGGCTTCATTTCATTGTATGACTTGGGTCCAAATATGCCTGCTCCTGTTCCATCAATCGTTTTTGATTTTTTTGATTCGTTCCTGTACCAGATGGAGGACTTTTGGTCTGATTGATTTATTCTTCCCTTTACGATGGTGCGGTCTTCTATAGCCACTTCGAAGGGTGTTTGAAAATCAAACTCAAGATTCATTAAATCTATGGTTGTGATGAGATTCCTGGAGCTATTTAACTCAGAATCCCCAGGTGTCCCTTCAGATCACCAGGTAATAGTTTTTTGTGTCTTGGAGGCGTAATGCCTTCATCAGTCCCTTCTTTTTCAATTTTATATGAGGAGGAGGGAGATTTAGGATTACCTCTAAGGCAGTAGTCGGGGTGCTTCTCATAGCCACTGCCATGCCCCCGCACGCTAACCGTTGCAGCTTTTGCAGCTTGTTTTGCGTAGTTATATCTGATATTTTCGTCCACCATTCGAGCGTTGCATATAACCGCTGTGTAAAACAAATTGATCTTTTTTGGCTGTAGCCCCCAGGTCTTTCCGAAGAGTCTACGGCATGCTCATAGGTACGATGTACCCTTGGAAAGAGTTTTGTCAATGTGTGAAATGCCGTTGAGTCTCTGATCTAGGGTTTACCCCTAGATATTTTGCCTGTTCCGAGAATTTCAGAGTATGTCCATTCAGAAGGGGGGGCTTCAAGTTCAACTTCCTACGTCTTGTGAATGGAATTAGAATGATTTTGATGGATGCTGAGCTTCACGTACGATTTTAAGGGCTTTTTGCATCAGATAAGATTCCATCATGCTTTCCCCTAATGATGATAACTAGATCATCAGCATAGCCTTGTGCGTTAAAGCCAGTGTTGTTCAGTCTTTCTAAGAGGCCATCAACAACTACTGATCATAGTAGCGGCGATAGGACATTTCCTTGAGGGCATGATTCACTGCTTGCACCGATATTTTAGTGTCTCCAAAAATGGCTGTGATGATCCAGCCCTTGAGCATTTCTCTGATCTATTTGATGGAGGTTGTTTCGACACCCTTGTTGTTTGCACCATTGCAAATGGATGTATAGAAGGTATTGTCGAAAGCTCCTCTCCAAATAGAACTTGGGCTATTTCTTTGGCCTCTAACGCTCCTTCCACTTCTTTGACTAGAGCGTTTGGGCATCAATTGTAGACTTGCCTGGTTGGTAGGCAAATTGTTTCTTATGAAGTGTTATGAAACTTCTCAAGAGAAAGGAAGTTAAGCTTATCGGGCGATACGATTTAGGCCCATCTGTAGACCTCTTCCCCATTTTCGGTATAAATAATACTTTAACTCTCCTCCATGACTGGTTTGTGTAACCCAGTGAGTAGCTGGCTTTGTATATAGCTCTCAGACATGGGACTGTATATGTGTTGCCTTTTTGCGACATGACCGGATAAATTCTGACCGCCCCTGATGATCTGTAGGGTTTGAAGCTTTTGGTGGCCAAATTCACTCAATCTAGAGTGAAAATTCAGCCCGCTAGACTTCTGCTTTCCCTACTGGAGCTATACAGTTGTAGCTCCTGTAGTTGGGTGCTATTGATGGAGTGTATTTTCGAGTCCGGGAAGTGGGTATTTAGAAGTACCCTCAAGCTTCCGCCGAAATCTTTAGAATACTCTCCTCCAGGCTCCTTAATAAAGCCAAGTTCATTCGAATGGTTTTCAGCTAAGACCTTTTGAATTCGGGCAGAAGGGACAAGATCATTGATCCCCTCGCAATAGGACTTCCATGATTCTCGTTTGGATTTCCTAAGTTCTTTATCGTACTTAGTTACAGCTTCTAACTAACTTAACCTATCGTTGTTACAAGAAGATATCAAATCTGCCTTTTAAGAACAAAAACACAAGTGCTTTGTATTTTCATGAGCAGAACAACTTCTATCTAGAATAGTAGATAGGACGATCGTTATAACCAGACAATACACCATTTCCACTTTTGATGTCAAAGAAAAGAATACTAGAAAAGGTAATTAAGGGAAATTTATCACATGTACTGGATTTTTTGAATAAATTACCCAAGATGGAGTCACACTACTGTTGAAAAGATACCTCAAAATTATATTCAGATAGTTTATACAAGTCTTCTTAAGATGTTTACCGGGATTTTTAAAATCTATGAAAGAGCTGAATATTCCAGATAATGAAGTATTTAAAAAATGCAATTCATGAACATTAGTATTTTTCAACAGCGAGAAGATTTCTGGGATGCATATTTTGCGTTTAAAAATACAAATATACAGAGGAGCACAATAATCATGTAAAAGAAAAGGACCGTGATCGGGATGAAGAAGACCAAGATAAAATAAAGGCTTCTGCTGGAGAGATCAAGACATTCACTGTAGATGTTCAAGCGGTCCAAATGATACCACCATAACCAGCTGGTGCTCTTTATTTTGAACAAAAATTGAAGTGCCATCAATTTACAGTGTTTAATATAGCAAATGGAGATGTATTATGATATGTATGGCATGAAGGTGAAGGTAACATGGCTGGCAACGTTTTTGCGTCTTGTCTCATTGATTTTTTGACGACTAAGGTTGAGCTTGATACGCCGATTGTATTCTACAGTGACGGTTGCAGTGCTCAGAATCGCAACATCACTATAGCTAACGCTTTATATCAATTCGCTACGAAAAATAACATTGAAATATATCAAAAATGTTTAGTTAAAGGTCACACGCAGATGGAATGTGATTCCGTCCATGCAGCAATAGAAGGCCTTGGAAAAAGAACTGTATGCACCTTGTAATTTTGTAGTTATTCAAGAGTTTAGAATAAAAAATCTTACAAAGTAAAATATCTTGATTAAAAATTATTTTAAAATTACTATAATTTTTCAAATCAATTCGGCATGGAAATAAAACTGGATCACCAACTGTATTACAGTTGAGAGGATTAAAATATATTGAAGACAAGTTGATGTTCAAATTATCTTTTGATAATGAATGGCAGGATCTTCCACAACGTTTGAATAAAAAATATTCTGTTGAAACCGATACTGAGGAATTATAATTTTTTGAACTTGAAAGTATTGTCTATAGCCACTAATAGAAGATAATATTTTATAATCGTTAGATTTTATAATTCTCTTTGAAATGTTAATGAAGTTGAGAAATTATTGATGAAACTATGTGATATTGATACTAATACCAGAATTAAAACAAAAAGTGTATTTAACGTTGAAAATGTACTATACTATAGTAATTAAAAACTTATAATATTTAAAAGTTTAATAGTAACCTTTTAATGTGTTCAAGAATAATTTAAAAGTTAATCTCTTTGCCAAATAAAATACTTTAAAAACTTATTCATTTGAAAAGAATAATACGCAATCACGTATGTTACGTTACGTTACGAAATAACTATTACGTTTGTTAATCAAATATTTTCCACTTAATTTTGTGATATTCTTCACAAAGTAAACCAAAATCACCGTATTTTACATCTGGGTTCGACCCGTCTTTTATTTCACCTTGACCTTGTTTAAAAGACAAAATAAAATTTTAAATTAAATTATATATATCTACAAACAATTTGAAGCCAAACATTTTGAGAGGAATATTTTTTATTATGGCCAACTAACTTCGATACGAGTCGTACAAAATGACGATCGAAATATTCACCTGGACCCCACTTGACTCAACTCAACCTAAGTTCATATATCATACATTCTCCCAGGCGGGCACATGTGCTGGCAGCGTGATATGTCGTCCCATATGGTTGGTTTATTAGCTTTTTATACTTTACACACACAAGTCTCACGGGTTTCGGTGGATACCTTCTTGCTATCGAACTTATTTACCTATTCATAGAGTTGAATACGTAATCTGACACTTCTCAAACAAATGCAAGACTTACGTGCTGAATGTGATAAAATGGCCCGACACGGGTTTCACGATTTTCCCATAAATAATTCACATTCAATTTTTATTATTCTGTTAAAATGATACTTGTGTGTTACGAATGGTTCTACATTATAACCACCATGACATCTGTTTTGTTTGATACTGTTGAAGTTGGGCTCAAATGAGGTATAATAACGACTTTTATTGACGTTTGTCAATGAATTTGATGTGGTAGTTTATGTTATATGTACTGATTTGAAACTGAACATTTTCTATTCAAGTATGATAACGTATGTTGCTATTGTTTTGACTGAATTATATTCTGAGTTTGTTGAGATCACAACTCCAGATATGAACGAAAAAAAAAATCATAAAATAGTGCTGGACACCGCAGATCAAAAGTGCGTGGGATAGCTGAGACATGTAGGATGTTACATGAACGTGTGCATAATATTTTGTACCTACATTTGCATATGGAAAAGCTCTGTGCAAGATGGGTGCCTCGTTTACTAAAAATTGATTCGAAAAACCATTTCTTCCGCCAATTTGGCGCTGTATGAGCATAATCCAAGCGAATTTTTGCGTCGATTTGTTACTGTTGACGAAACTTAGACCCACGACTACACTCCTGAAACCAAACAATAGTCTAAACAGTGAATTGGAACAGGGAATCAACTCCAAAGAAGGCAAAAACAATTTTATCGGCAAACGAGGTTATGGCTACTGTTTTTGGGATGCAAGAGGTATTATATACATTGATTACCTTGAAAAGGGTAAAACTATCACAGGTCAATAATACGCAGACTCATTGCAACGTTTTAGCCACGAGGTGCATATTAAACGACTCCATTTGGCAAAGAAAATATTTTGTTTTATCACGATAACGCACCAGCGCATTCTTCGCACGTTTCCATGGCTAAAATCTATGATCTGACGTTCGAATTAATGGCGCACCCTCCCTACTCTCCAGACCTAGCCCCGAGTGACTAGTATCTGTTTCCTAACATAAAAACATGGCTTGGCGGTAAGAGATTTGCGGAAAATGAAGAAGTAATCGAAGCTGTAAATGGGTATTTTGAGGAACTTGACGAATCAGCCTATAGAGATGGCATTACTAGAGTAGAACACCGCTATGAGAAATGTATCAGCCTCAAAGGAGATTATGTTGACAAATAAAAAAAAAAATCTTAAAAACGTTGTTTTTCTTGGTCAGGCCGGAAACTTATCCATCCATCCTTGTACCTAAGAATTCGACCAAACTTTTTTTCTTCATAGCAGACATAAAACAAGCTTACTTAGCACGCATAGAATGGAAGAAAATCTGATTCCACTAAACATAAAAGTATATGAATATACCTTCAGGTAAAATAGCGAGGTTTTAGAACATAAATTCATTGGTTTTATGAAATTTCGTTTCAAATACACCGTTTTGAACTCTACTGATCTTGTACAAAAACTTTCCAGCCTCGAAAACACATAAAATCTTAAATTAGTTTCATTTGATATAAAGAACATCTTCTTTCTTCTTCACCGTGTAGGTGTAGCGCCTGTTCAGTTCCGGTTTCCCTGCAGCAGTTCTTGTGAAGTTGATTGCCAACTGTCCCGCCATCGTTTTGGTGGTCGTCCAACGGGTCTTCTTCCGTGTGGTATGTTGTTATATACGATTTTGGCTATTCTATCTGTGGTCATTCTGTTTACATGGTGGTTCCATTCTCTTCTTCTTTTTCTTACCCATCTTACAATATCGTCTGTTTCACATTTTTCCCTTATGTCGGTATTTCTTTGTCTGTCATTCAATGTGTAACCGGTTATAGTTCTTAGCGTTTTCATTTTTGTTGTTCTTAGTATCCTCTTTGTTACCGACGTTTCCGCTCTTGTTTCTGCCCCGTATGTCATAATTGGTCGCACACATGTTTTGTAGATTCTGGATTTGCATGGTATACTGAGGTGTTTATTTCTCCAAATTGGTTGTTCAAGATGTCCCGATACTGCAGCTGCTTTGTTCACTTGTCTCCTCACTTCATCTTCAAGGTATCCTGTGCTTGTTATTTTGCACCCTAAGTATTCGAATGACATGACTTGGTCTATAGTGGCGTTGTCTATTGTTAACTTGCAGCGCAGAGGTTCCTTAGCTATGGTCATGCGTTTTGTCTTACTTGTTGAGATTTCCATATTGAAATTTTTTGCGCGTTTGCTAAAGGCGTATAACATTCTTTGTAGGTCGTCTTCTGATTCTGCAATGAGTACGGCGTCATCGGCATAGCATAAGATGTTAATTTTGTAGGTTGAGAACATAAAGAACATGTATCCAAATATTGCAACAGATAAATGCCCTCCGATAGTCAGACAAATATTTACCAAAAAGAAGACGCTGCCAGACATTGCTGATGATGAAATCCGTAACCATCTAAAAACCAGTCTATCTCAAAATTATTTTCAATTTCTATTAAAATTTTACCAACAAACATCAGGACTACCCATGGAATCACCTCTTAACCTCCTTTTAGCCATTAAATTCATGGATAACTTAGAAAGAATAGTAATATTAAACATCCACTCAGCGAAAAAACATATAGCGTTCAGTTACCGATATGTAGATAATATTTTGGTAGGCTTCCAGAGCTCGAACAAGCGAATACGTAAGTTTCTGCAATTTCTAAATGAAGTGCATACCAACATTAACTTTACAGCAGAAATAGAAATTGATAACTCAATAAATTCATACATAACATCTACAGAGAAGAAACCTTCATAGACTCAACTATTTCCATGGATTCAATCTGAAATTAGCAGCTTATAATTTAATGATCCATAGTGCCTTTTCCATTCCACTGTTACCAACAGACTTCAAAATTGAAATAAATACTATCAGAAAAATTGCATAACAAAATTCCCCCGGTTTTTATAGATAAAATGATCCAACGTGAAGAAAAACATCTAATAACACAATTACACTATTTGTTAAAAGATACTTCTTTGAAAAAATACGTTAGTTTCAACTAAGCTGGTCTTCCCTACAATAACTAGAGGAACTTTTTTCTAAACTTAAAATAACCACTCCTTTCCCACGTGGTCTAAACTCGGACAAATTATTATTCGATGCTAAAGAAAAAACAGAAAAATTCAAAAAATCAGGAGGACAAAATTGCTTGCAATAAGTGTATGGTAGCTTATGTTGTGCGGACAGGTAGAAATTTCGAAGCCGAATTTGAAGAACATTCATCGTCTGACAATAATTCTCCAATATGCGAACATATGAAAACCAAAAAAAATTCAATAACATTATATAATCTCAACATTCTTCATAACTGCGACGAGGGAAAGAAAATTAATCTGTTGGAATGTTTGGAAATCAATAAACTTTGTGAAAACCCAAGTGAAATCACCCTTGATACCCGCATCTTTACCATTCGCTTTCAATATGATGATATAACATTTCAAGAAAAAAATTGGTCTAAGTTAGTTTCGCTAGTATTAGGTCCGCAACAAAGTTCTCGCTGTATTGTTTTTATGAAAATACAACTTTATTCTGAAAGATGATTGCAAATTAATCATTCAAAGTGTTGCCCATTGCTAGCTACAACTTTTCCCATCTTTCTGGCAGAGCTCGAATACCGTGACGGTAGAAGTGTTCGTCTTTTGAGGTTATCCACGAATCAAGCCATTTTTCGAGCGCTTCATATGAGCGGAACTGCTCATCAGCAGACCATGTGCCATCGAACGGAACAAGTAATAATTGGATGATGCAATATCTGGGGAATGTGGCGGCTAGGGTAGAACTTCCCATTTGAGCGTTTCTAAGTAGGTTTTGACGGGTTTGGCAACGTGAGGCCGAGCGTTGTCATGCAGTAGAACTACTTTTTCGTGTCTCTGCTCGTATTGGGGCCGTTTTTGCGTAGTGCTTTACTCAATCACATCAATGAGTTGGATACTGTTCCCCAGTGATGGTTTCGTTCGGTCCCACCAAATACACATCATAACTTTTGCAGCGTGAATATTTGGCCGAAGCATGACCGGGTAGTTCCCAAAATTTTTTTTCTTTGGATTGCTGTAATGAATCCATTTTTCATCATCCGTTGCGATGTGATGAAGAAAACCCTTTCTTTTTTGCCGCTGGAGCAGTTGTTCATAGGCGAAAAAACGACCCTCAACGTTTCTTGGCTTCAAATCATAAGGAACCCAACTTCCTTGCTTTTGCATCATTCCCAACGCATGAAATCGCTTGGAAATCGTCTGGCAGATAATTCCTAAAGCTTAAGCAAACTCATCTTGCGTTTGGCACGGATCCTCATCGAGCAACGCCTCCATTTCAGCGTCTTCTAAGATTTTTGGCCTTTCTTAACGAGGACGGTCGCCCACATCGAAATCACCGTTTTTGAAGCGACGGAACCAATCCCGGCACGTTATTTCACTTAGAACAGCATCTCCGTAAACTTTTTGGAGCTCTCTATGAGCTTCAGCCTCCGTTTTCTTCGAATGAAGGAAGAAAATCAACACTTCCCGCAAATTACGATTATTTCGCACAAAATCAGAGATTTTCTCACAACTAAAAGTAAATGACGCAAAAACAAAATCACTAACGTGTCACAGTGGTTTGTTTACCATATGTCTTTGTTCAAGACGTTCTTGATATGTAAAAATCGACCAGCACTTATTTCTGGAGCCACCTATTGACAAACAGCGAGAACTCAGTTGCGCACCTAATAAAATTTGCCAAATGCTGCAGTTAGTCGGAAAGATTTATTTAAAAGAAGCTTGGATATGTGGAAGAATTATTTTTCCAGTAATCTACTGGTACTAAGGAATGATTGAAATCGATAAGAATGAAAATGGGACTCTTAGAAATTGGAATGAAGCTAATAATGAAAAATGTAAAACTTTTGGAAGCAATCAGAGTCTCCGCAAACCTGTTAATACCAGTTATTTCCACTTTGGGGATTACTGCAATTCATACTCAAAATCACTTAGACCTTAGAGCATTATGATCCATTTCCTTCCATATTTCGATTAGTCTGTTACGAACATCATTTATGTTAGCTTGCTAGTTTTGCTGGTCTCTTAATCTTGAGAATGCCCCTGACATGTTCGACGGAATTCAGTTCGGAACTTCCTACAGGCACTCCACTGAAGTAACTTATTTATCATGATGGTAATTCCCAACGAGCTTAGTGCGATCTGGAGTTATCATAAGTGAACAAAAAGTTTTGATTCATGTTTGGGGCAAATGGTACAACTTATTTTTTTAAAATGTTTGTAACGTACCTTAAAGCATTCAGGGATCTATAATTCACTATTGAACTTCCACAACTGTAGATATGTTGAAAGTTACACTGGCATAACTCTCATTTCTACATCTAGATAAAGTCGATCACAATAATGAAGACAAAATCTCGACTCATCAGTGAACAAAACTCTTTCCCAGTCATCTTCTAAGGAATTGACATGTTCTCTGGCTCTTCGATGTACTTCGGTTAGAGCTGGGCCTGAAGCTTCAAACCAAATTCCCTGAGACTGATCGAAATTTTGAACGAAATTGATCAGAATGCTATCAGTCATTGATTTAGGTTACGAATCGTAAATGTCATTCAGTAATTGTCGCCAGGGGTGGAAATATCAGGTAGTAACAGGTTTGTGGCACTTCAATTATTTCCATATGTTTGACATTTTTCATTAATAAAGCTACTTCAATTTCTATTGATACCAATTTCATTTCGATTGTTCTCAAGCATTACTCAGTGCTGAATGAATTTCAATTTTCGATTGTGTGCCATATTTTCTCAGCGCTGTGTATTTAAAAATTTCTTCATAGATTTAACTGTAATATCCCTTCGTCCGCACGCAGATACCTACATTAGACAAATCAGCCATATCCTAATTAATTCAGTACATATTCGATAAGATATTGAAATCTCGACCATTTCCGTTCATTCCAGATTGAAACGTACAAAGATAATTCGCACCACGCTGACAATGACGGTGAAAAGAATCATCAAAAACGTATATAGATCAGCAAATTGTAGGCGGTAAAACGAGCATAATGACATAAACAAATTAACAGGGACGTATTTATTTATTTATTATTGGAGGACTCGATTGTTAAATTCTAGAGTCTACTACATCTGCCCTTTTAAATAAATCATTGTTAAATCTTTTTACACATGGTGTTTCAGGTATGCAGTGATTAATTTCTAAAGGAGATTTCTCATCAAAAAACTCGGAAACAATGCCTATAAACATATACCCAGAAGTTCTCCGATCTCCAGATACATGGTGTTGAAGTTCCAATTTTTGTTCACGTGTCTGTTGGCAACTCTTGTAGTTTTCAAGTGATCTAGCTCCAATTTGCAGAAAAAGAATTATTTCAGACATCAATCAAGAAGTGTCTATATAAGATATATAGACTAATATCTTCTTAAGGGTCTTGCTATCCATCCAAATAACAGTGTATGAACCACAGATCTTTTCAAGAATATTTATTGAAGAGATCTTGATTTTTCGTCTCTTTAAGTTTTGCGAAATCGCAACCATTTTGATTCACATGAGAAGGTTTTTTTTTGCATCAACTGAAATTAGGATCGACAATCCGCAAATCAAAGGTGGGAGGTAAAATATTATCAATATTTTTCACAAATGTTTGAAAATAGCCCTTCAAGAAAATATTCTCGGGTTTGAGGGTGAAACTCAGAGAATTTTAACGTGTTAATATTTTAGACAGTGTGTTATGAGAAATTACATATGACTATGACGAAATAGACGAAAGCTGATGGATTATGATATTCGACATTTAAAGAAAATAGAAGCTATAAACGAAAGAACCTCCTCCTAAAAAAACAGATGAATTAGAGTTAATGTTAGAAATTACCACCATTCATTTCTACACATAACGTTAGACGGCGATCCATTGAAGCCAACACCCGATCGAAGATGGTGTACTTCTCATTTCCTGCAACCATCCAAAACTCGTGCTTGCAATTCCTGTATAGAAGCAACAGATTGTGAGTATACTATGCTTTTCAAATGTCCTCAGACGGAGTAGTCTAGGGGATTCAGATCAGGGGATCGATGAAGCCAAGCTACAAGGCCGCCTCTACCAATCCATCCATTGAGATATGCTTGATTTAAATGAGTCCTCTTTAGTAGTCCAAAATATCGGTGAGAAAATGCATAACATAATAAAACAACATGCATAAACCAAACTTTTCTTTTACTCGTACAAGCTACATCATGGAAAAAATCAGTGTTCTGCAAGAAGTCTGCTAGAGAATTCAATCTCTTATTGCCATCATACTAGTCCAATAGAAAAACCAGCTACTCAACACCGGCTTAAAAAGACCTGCCAGTTAAAATTGAACATTAGGGTCGTAGTTACTGCATTTTTCGACGGTAACAGTGTAGAACGATCAGAGTTCGTTTCAAGTGAACACTGTTGCAGTTGTAAACTCCGAAAGTTATTCGATGTGTGGAGAAAAAACCTGAAATAAGAATCAGTGGCTTTCTTCTTCATCACGAAATTGTATGGAGCCACAAGTAGCCACTACTTCCGAACACTCTTGCCCACTTACGTCTTCCTATCTGTCCACACCCATGTTACTCAACAGGTTTTCTGTCTACCAGGTGACTTTTCGCCTTTTGTAGAGCCAGAACAGCTGAAAACTATTTCAGAAGAAGCCTTCCATGAATGTTTCCAGTCAAGAATTTGATATTAAGAGCATTGCGAGCTATGGGCAGTACTTTGGATGAAATTAATTTAAAATTGATGTTATGTTTTTATGTCTTTTCCAATAATCTATGTCGTTTCTACTCATTTTTGATCATTACTCGAATCTAGCCAGAATAATCCAATAATTCCTATTTCTGGAAATGACAGAAACCTTAATATAGGATTTATTTCGGAAGTAGATGGAACTATGACAACTGATACATAAAAAGGATGGTAAACATATGTTGAAGAGTTATGACATGATGATAGACCTGAACAAGTATTACTAAGATAAGAAGAAGAAATACCAATAATGGAGGACGAATTATTGAAAGCAAGAAAGATTTCCAAACTCTGGAAACCTTCGAATCTCAATAAACTCACATCACAATTTAACCCACTAGAAGAAGGAGAAATGGCAGGCCGGAATAATCATAGCAGAATTGTTTACATCAACCACTGCAATACCAAAAGATAGTACAAATACGAAATTGTTTCTAAAAATTAAACATCAGAGAATTTGATTGAATTTAGAAAAATAAGTAAGTTCATCATAATTTGGATTCAGACAAAGTATGGGAATCAGGGAGGCACTTTTTTCACAACATACTCAAACTACGTTCGTGAAAATATTTCTGTTTGTTTCTTTGGCTTCACAAAGGCATTCTTTCCAGACTTATACTGAAAGCATACGACGTATCTTGTAAAGCTTTAGACAAGGATATCTGATATCTCCTTTACTGTTCAATATCTATAGTGAAGCCATTTCTGAAGCTACCATATTTGAAGCTAATATTGATAATGGTCCATTGGTTCAGTTTATTAATAATTTTATAAATGCTGAAGATATCGTCATATTGTCCGGTAGCTCACATCATCTACAATCTGTAGTGGGAAAAGTATTCAACTAGTACGGCCTTAAAAAGAATATTAAAAAGACCTAATCCATAACGATCACTTGACACAAACCCGATAACCTGCAAAACGGGAAGCTCTATATAAACAGCATACAAATAGAAAGAGATCAATCATACAAATACCTGGGAACACAGATCGATAACAACGTAGATATTTATAAGGCATTCAAATGTCACGTTGAGATTGTTAGTATACGCCAGATGCTAAGGTGTCACCTCTTCCCTATCCTGTTGTATGAGATGAAGACCAGAAAGAAAATAGGAATCCCCAACTTCAAGCATTTGAGATGTGATATTATCGCAGGATACTACATAAACGATGATTGGATAAAGTATCCAACTCAAAAGTATTAAAAATAAATGGAAAAATAAAGATATCAAGAACACAATCACGACGAATAACAACAATAATTGGAATTTCCTATCACCAAAACCAAATAGTTTACTCAAAGATAGGATTAAGGGATGTGTCATAGATATCGACATCTGCGCCTACGGCTATTTTGTGTTCCTTCCTTGTTATATTCTATATTCCCTGATCAATCCTTCCGAAGAAATCTCTATTAGAGCGTGGGGGTATCTTTGGCGATCACCTACTTCCAACATTTCTGCGCCCAGTAGGTTACGCCTAAGGCAAATCCATGCCGGCATGTAGTGATCAAATTGGTAATTCGATCCAAATTTCACACTAAGGATTATTCTCCAGTATTATATCGCACATGTGATTCATGAACATGCCATGCGCGGTCACTTTGTGTGCCAGAACTACCTCAACTGCCAATCATGTCCAGGTTTTACAAGTTGATGTACAAAGGATTGCCATAGACTGGACCTTGCCGTTCTCCAGCAAACGGGAATGTGTCTCCAAGCAATACTTATCCTGTATATTTTGACTAGAACCGGAAATAGCACACCCAAAACCTTCTGAAGAAGGGTGGGGTAAATACCGTCCGCTCCCGGTGATTTATATAGAAGTAAAGTATTAACAGTTTACTTGCCGCTGGTGAGACTATCGGGGTCGCCAAGTCCCAGTAGGATTTATCCGATCTCGTAGTCCACAATTCTTCCCAAAATGTGGAAAGTTGTACCATAGGAGGAGATCAAATAGATCAATACAAGTTGTGGTCGACGGTATAACAGAAAGTATAAACTGCTTCTTCTGTAGACTGAAACCTTCCACTTGAAATTTATGAAAAGAGAAAAAATCTTTGCAAAGTGCGGACTCTACGCAGGATGTTTTGTGGAGTTGAATATTCAATTTTGTTCAGAGCTGTATGTAGATCAA
This sequence comes from Cryptolaemus montrouzieri, assembly GCA_013387265.2. NCBI lineage: Eukaryota > Metazoa > Arthropoda > Insecta > Coleoptera > Coccinellidae > Cryptolaemus > Cryptolaemus montrouzieri. The sequence goes on along the minus strand of JABFTP020000094.1, from coordinate 25,176 downwards.
TACAAGTTGTGGCCGACGGTATAAAATCTGATTGTTTCCGGAGTACCTCAGGGATCCATTATTTCGCCAACATTGTTTCTGTTGCAACTCAACGATATTCTGTCATCTACAGAAAACAAGATCTTCGGTATTGCAGAAGATTGTACACTGGTTTAGTCTTTCAATAGTCTGCGGCCGATCACAGCGTCAGAGATGTCAACAAATTAATAACTTAAACTCTGACTTACAGAGGATATCTGAGTGGGGTTAGTTGAACCTGGTGAGCTTCAACGAGAGTAAGACGCAAGCAACTACGTTTTCTAGAAAGGTCCTTCTCTAATGATGCAAGGCCAATAAATTGCATCCAAAGATTCGATGCACGTTCTTGGAATAACGGTCAACTCCGGGTTTTGCTGGCATGAACATGTATCAGCAAAAGCTAAGTCGTCATCAGCTAAATTTAGTTTTCTTTTCAGAGCCAAGAGATACTTCACGTCATCTCAGCTGTTGCTTCTATATAAGGCGCAGATTCGATCTGTTTTGGAATATTGTTCCCATGTATGGGGATCTGCGTCCAAACATTCGTTGCGGAAGTTGGATAGTGTGCAAAAACGGACTGTGCGCCTCATCGACCACCCGGAGATCACCCGCGTTCTCCAACCACTGGTTCTCAGAAGACAAGTTGCTGACCTTTCACTGTTTTACAGATATTTCCTCGGAAGATGCTCTAAGGAGCTGAAAGACCTTGTTCCTGGAAAACTGATTGCTTTGCCGCAGCACTAGGCTGGCAAGAAGTTCTCATCATATGGCGGTACATTTAGGGACCCCTCGAACCTCTCTCTATGAGAATTCCTTCGTTTACAGGGCCGGTGCGAGCTGTGGAACTCGCTGCCATCCAACATCGTCCCAACATACTACAATTTGGCCCTCTTCAAGATGCGAGTAAACAGACACCTCAATTCTCCCCAGGGGCCCACTCATGTGGTGTAAAAGGTCCGCATATTCCTTGGTCTCAAAGTACTCTCCGTCCGAGTTCTGAATGGCCTTCCGCCATTCTCAGGGGTATTTCGCCAAGATTCGATTCAGCTTGGCCGCTTCCAGATTTCTCAATTTCGTAACAAAAACTTTTCGAGCTAGATCTTCTTCTTTTCAGTGTTTATGCTGTTGCTGTACTGTTTTTGCAACTCTTTGTGCATCAGCCAGTTCCACCCTCTTCCAGTGTTGCTGGCCCTGTTGAAGGCCCTTCAAACGTCCTTACACACTTCTTGGAGTTCGTTGGTCACCACGGAGTTTTCTTCTGATCGGGGTTTCTCGGCTCTGGACAATTTTCCTTGTGAACATCGTTGATCACGTTGTCAAGTGAATTCGTCGCTTGTTCTAGTTCAATCAACATATGGATCGTTTGCAACTGATCCCAGCAGGCAAAGTTTTTGGTGGAAGAATTTGAGGAAGAAGAACAAGATTTATGCAAAATTTGAGAGGACGATTTCATTAAGTCAACGACCAGAAGCGAAATTCACCTAGTCCTGATTATTTTGTAAAGAACGTAAACAAGAACAAGACTTTGCTGGGATACAACGTGATAATAAAATTCAGCTCCTTTATTTTTAGTTATATCGAATTTCATTAATATAATATTTTTTCTGGAATTTCAAATGACTTCGGTTTAATTCTGAAGTCTGAAACTCATTTTCCTTGCAACAAAAAAATTGCATTCCGAGTTGAGAGAATGGCTCACGGAATTTTTCTTGACCTTATTTGGACTATTACGTATAACAAGAAAAAATTGGCGAATCGATAAATCTGTTTACGAGTTTAAACGTCTTCCAATGAACCATTTAAGTTTGTAATGAATTCCAAGCATTGCTTACTTATTTGTTGCATATGTGTTTGCATGATGTGAAAGCCTCATTTCAACAAATATTCATCTTGTTGGACAGTCCGGTCCTTAGTTAGAATATCGCTTGATTCGGCTAGTAGTCACAGAGGTCGAACACAATTCCGCCTTTATCGGTAATCTGAAGAGTCGGTGAAATGAAACGACACATCATTAGTCAACACCCACACGGTGCAAGTGGTGCATGCAGTCGGAAGGATGTTGCTAGATAAGAAACATCAGGAAATGACGACCTCCAGTCATCAGTCCTACTTAGGATCAGGAGATTCTACGTCCGACGGACTGTCTGAAGATGCACTTGCATCTTTCAGTTTAACGACATAATTTTCTGTATGCTTTCTAAATTTGTGAAATTTCTTGAAGAAAATGTCTTTCAAAGGATAAGATGAAATGGGGTAGGTTAGTTGATGTTACATCATTTTATTTATAAGAACAACAAATTCATTCGGAGTGGAATCCGAAAAGAAGTCCACTAATGAGTTTAAAACAATAATAGATGTAATGAACTCAAATAAATGGTTAATAGGGTAAAATGGAATTTGTATTTATTTCTTATAATTCAAAACAGGAACCTAACCTAAGTTTTTAAATTTGAATTAACAAGTTAATTATAAGGAAAATTAGGAAATATTCTGTTTGGTTTTCTAGGGAACTCATCAAGTTTATGAGTCGTAAGAAAAGGGCTCATTGTAGATTTAAGAGTTCCGGTAGTGTGGCTGACTACGATTGCTTCAGAAAGTTGCGGTCTGATTGCAAGGTGCTTTCTGATATACTGTATTCAAATTATTTAAGTTAGTTGAAAATTCTATCCATTCTGACCCACAGGCCTTCTGGAGGTTCATCAATTCTAGGAAAAAACATCAGAACTTCCTAGTTGTATGGAGTATGAAAGCGTTCCTAGTGGTGATGGTAAAATTGTAGTTGATCTTCTTGCAGATTTTTTTTTCTGGTGTATATAGCAAAGATGTAATTGTGCCAGGATAATTTTAATATGATAGGTCTCTTAATATTAGTAGCTGCCAATTTTCTCCTACCGAAGTTCTGAAAGCTATAATTAACCTTAAACCAGGGCTTTCTGTGGGTTGTGATGGAATGCCAGCCATAGTTTTGAAAAAATGTGCTTTCGTCCTTGCGTCTCCAATTTGCAATTTGTTCAATCTTTCTTTAAATAGCGGCGAGTTTCCTGCACTATGGAAGCAGAGCCTCGTGATCCCTTTGTTCAAAAGCGGATCACGATCTCTTATTACTAATTATAGAGATATTTGTTTGCAGTCTACCTTACCTAATAATAACTAATCTTGCCCTTTTTACCAAAGACATCATCGATTGTTTTCAGGCAAGATTTCAGTTTGACTGTGCATATACAGATTCTTCCAAGACTTTTGATACCGTCAATCATAATATATTGTTGCTTAAACTTGGAGTTTTGGGAATATCAGGCTCTCTGCTTTCATGGCTTGCTGATTTTTTGTATGGTAGAACACAGATTGTTAAATATAAAAACTTTTACTCTAGAGAGATTCTTGTAACATCCGGTGTGCCCCAGGGTTCTCACCTTGGGCCACTGCTTTTCAACCTCTTTGTCAATGATGTTAAAGATTATATATTGGTCACATTTCTTATGTTTGCTGACGATTTAAAGTTGTATTCAGTCATAAAAAATATACATGCCCCATTACTTTTGCAATCTCAGATTGATGCTTTTCTCAGTTGGGTAGACATAATTGCCTCAAATTAAATTTCGATAAATGTAGAGTTATCTCATTTCACATATCTGTTAAGTCGTGTCAGTTCAACTACAGTTTTGGTGTTAGAAGTATTGTTCAGGTCTCAAGTATTCGAGAGCATGGAGTCACGCTTGACGCTCAATTGAACTTTAAAGAGCATGTCTCTCATATATGTTCAAATTCATTCAAGATGCTTGGTTTCGTGCTGCGAAATTCAAAAGAATTCTCTCCTGTACCAGGTTGTTCAACAAGTTTTGTCGTTCGATAAGAGAGGGCATTGCTACTAGTCCAAATTTGTTTTTGTTTTATTGGTACACTCTTCATATGAACGTATGTGAAGGTTCATTTCAATCTGTCAATTCATTTGTTTACAAGCCCTTTAGTGTCGCCGTATCACAGTATTTTTGTACGATAGAAAAAATTGAATATGGTGGATTGATAAAATTCTTATTTTTGGAAGGTGTAACACCTAAAGAAATTCACGAACGAATATTAAGAGTGCATAATGATTATTCACCTACGATTAGAACAGTAGAAAGATGAGTTGCTGAATTTAAACGTGGTCGTACAAGCCTTGAAGACGATCCACGTGAAGGACGTCTAAAAAGCGTATCAACACCAAAATACAGGATATGGATTTGGAAGATCGTCGATTGACTGAGAGGGATTTAGTGGAGGCTCTACACATCTCATTGGGCAGTGTGAGCCATATTTCAAGTGAAATTTTGGGTTTTAGAAAGCTTTGTGCAGAATGGGTGCCGTATTCGCTAACAATGGAACAAAAACACATTCGAATGCGACTTTCTCAGCAACATTTCGAGCGTTTTAAAAAGGATAAAGTGGATTTTGTGCATCGACTCATCACTATGGATGAGACTTGGCTCTATCACCATGATTCTTAATCAAAACAAGAGGCTAAAGAGTGGTGTGAACCTAGTTGTTCGGCTTTGAAATGAGTTCGTGTCCAGAAATCGGCCAAGAAGGTTATGGCATCAGTTTTTTGGGATGCGAAAGAAATTTTGTTTGTGGATTACTTGCAAACTGGTAAAACAATTAATTCTGAATATTATTGCAACCTTTCAGACCAGTTGAAGGAAAAATTCGTGAAAAAAGACACGGTTTGCAGAAAAAAAAACCTTTATCAGGACAATGCAACATGCCACAAGAACGTTTTGACTATGGCTAAAATCCATGAACCAAAGATCGAATTGTTGGAGAATCCAGTGTATTCACCAAATTTGGCCCCCAGCGACTTTCATTCGTTTCCAGATCTCAATTTATGCGTGGCAAGCGTTTTTCATCAAATGAAGAGGTCATAACGGCTGTTGAAGCGTATTTTGCAGACCTTCCGGATTCTCCCTTCATCCACAGATTGAAGGATCGTTGGAGCAAGTGTATTAATGTTCAGGAAGATTATACTGAATAATAAAGTGTATTTCGAACCATAACATTGTGTTTTTATTATCGAACGACAAAACCTATTGAACAACCTGATACTGTTCTCTCGTAAGGTCTAATTTAGAATATGGTTCTATTCTATGGTCACCTTTCTACATATGTGATATCGGTGCTCTGGAAAGGATCCAAAGAAGATTTTTAAGATATTTAGTTTACCGTTCACACTTACCGAGAGAAATAAATCTTGATATTGTGAGGGACATGTTCAGCTTGGATACTCTTGATAACCGGCGGGAGGTGTCAGATCTGTGCTTTTTGTTTGGAATTTTGAACTGTACTGTAGATTGCGCGGATCTGTTAAATATAATTGATTTTAATTTGCCATCAAGACTTACATGGCACACATTATTGTTCAATGTTCGAATGCATAGGTGCGATTATGTTTCGCATTTTTTCTCTACCTTACTCTCACTCTAGCGAACAGTGTTCATTGCATCGATTTTTTTCTGTGTGTCTTAGAACCTTCAGAAGGAAAGCCATTAATGCGATCCGGTCACTTTGAATTTTGTTCGATATCACAGTGCTCACTCAATTGATTGTTTTCATTTCATTTGTTTTGCTTTGTTTAAAAACCCCCTTTATCCCATTCATCCACATTTTTTTTGTAACTTATTTCGTATGATCAATAAATAAAATAAATAAACACTGAAAATGAGCACATTTTTTCAATTTTCTTGTTTCGGAAAAAGTGTAGCTCAATTTAAGTAGTACTCACTACTATTATATTCATATTAAGTTTGTGAGAAAAATATCAATCATCAATTATTCAACTTTATTGAAGCAAAGTTTTTCTGACAGTAATTATTGAATTACATACCGGGTGCAACTGAAACTAGGGTCACCCCAGAAACTTTTTTTTTAGAATATATTGATGAAATTTGGGAATCGGATAGAAGACAACATTCTGAATTTGATATCTGTAATATTTTTGATATTTCGTTTTTGGTTATGCCAGAAACGATAACAACTTTCGATTTTCAAAACGGACACCATGTATATTTTTGCTTATTCTAATTGTTCATCTCATCCTACGACGTTTAGACATATATTTGAAAGAAAATCAAAACACAATCTTTTTATTTTGCAGTTTTCATATATGATTCTAGAAGGCCATGAACAGTGACAATTGGTTTAGCTCAACATGTCCTATAACGAAGATACAAGATTGTATCTAAAAATTTAATTGCTTATTTTTTACGGGGTGTCCAAGTTTCAAATTTCATTTTTCCCCAAAACGTAGGTTTTCTTTTCGTCTGAGTTAACCATATAGGACCTCCCGGTATTACAGAAACAGTATTTTTTTAAATTTTTTGTATACCACTCACCTCACTCTATTTTTAACGGTACCGCAGTTCTAGTGGAAAATACCTACGCAATTTTTGCATAGTTTCCCATTCGCTAATAACAATAACCAAGTTGGTAATGCAAGCTTTAGGGTATTGATGACAATGAATGTTCTCTTTGGCATCTTTGCCCAAAGAACATCATTGAAACTTTCTTTGTAGTTTCGGGTTCCCCCGTGTAGGCATTTGAGGAGAAGCTCAGGACTACTCAGTCCTGAGCACGTCATAAACCGGCAAGTGGAAATGGGCGTTGTGGTCGTAGTATTCCCCATTTGCAATGGCCTTCTTATATTTACACCATGACCGTCAGGACAGAGGCCATGAAAAAGTTTGGTATTTGAGGAGGAAAGATGAAAATATGATGGCCACACATCTCGTTTCATTGCTTCAACAGTCCCATTAGTGTGTCGTCTGATATCTAAACCATGAAATGTCTGCATCTTATCTATTGGGACATCAGTAAGCCTTCTTCGACCACCTAGAGGCTTATTATCGAAGAGTTTCTTTTCAGCTTGAAGCCTCTTTAGTGTGCGTAGCCCAGACCCCATTCTTTCATGCATATGCCCAATGAATTCCAATTTTTGCACTTGCTTAGAAGGGCCATACGGCTGTACATCTTCAATTGATTTGTAGGCACTTGAGTCCTCATCGACCAAATAGTATACGTACTGAGCGTTCGTGAATGGCTCTGATGCCCTCTGCTTCCATACCTCTACTACTGCCACTATAATTCGCATAGCAGTTGTCACGGTGAACGTTGCTCATCTTTTGAGGGTATCTGCAGTACTTCGAAAGAATTTCAACATCTATGATTTTGCTGTTGTAGGGACTGCTAGCACTTATCACCACGTTGAGCGATATACAGGGTGCTTCAACGAAAACTAAACAGAGGCTATATCTACGAAGATATTCATTTCTGATCGAAACGCAAAAACAGGTCAATTTTTGTTTCAAGGGGGATATCTTTTGGGGTACAAAATTTGCCTAAAATATCAACTCCCTTAGCGGGGGTTGCAATTCTTGAACATTTTGAATAGGGAAGATGGATCAAGTGATGACTCAAAAGAAAGGTGGTATCTTTGTCTACATCGCCTTGAATGAATTTCAATTTTTAATTGAAAACTGTAAAAGATACAGGGTGAGCAACTGAAAGACTATTTCCATGAGACTATTCAAGTTTCAGTGAAGTAAAATGGAACAGATCCATGCTGATCAATTGCAGTCATCATCAAGTACCATCCTCATCTCGAATTTCAACCGCTAGAGCAGGGGTGACCTCCGTTGAAAATTTGGAAGAGGGTAGATGGGTCGAGTGATACCTCGAAAGAAAGGTATTATCTTTGTCTGCATCCCCGTGAACGAATTTTCATTTTTGATTGAAAACTCTAGAAGATACAGAGTGAGTTACTCTAACTCCTATGGAACTCAATAAAAATAGAATTATTGCGAGCAGTCATGAAGGCAATCGAAATCCTTTACTTGAAAGTTATCACTGGATCGAAATATTACCCCTGATCTAAGGGTTGAAATTCGAGATGAGGGTGATTTCGGAAGATGACAGCCCTTGATCTAAAATGAATCTATTCCAGTTTTACGCACTTATACTCCAATAGTCTTGGGGCGATAGTCTTCTCTATTTTTCAGTGACTCCCTCTGTATCTTCTACAGTTTTCAACTAAAAATGAAAATTCTTTCACAGAAATGCAGACAAAGATAATACCTTTCTTTCGAGCTATCACTCGACCCATCTACCCTCTTCCAAATTTTTAAGGGTGGTCACCCCTGCTCTAGGGGTTGAAATTCCAGATGAAGATGGTACTTGATTATAACTGCCATTGATCAGCATGGATCTGTTCTATTTTACTTCACTGAAACTTGAATAGTCTCAGGGAAATAGTCTTCCCTATCTTTCAGTTGATCACCCTGTATCTTTTACAGTTTTCAATTAAAAATGGAAATTCGTTCAAGGCAATGTAGACAAAAACACCGCCTTTCTTTTGATTCATCACTCGACCCATCTTCCCTATTCAAAATGTTCAAAGATTGCAAACGCCGCTTAGGGGGTTGATATTTCAGGCAAGTTTTGTACCCCAAAAGTTGTCCTCCTTGAAACAGAAATTGACCGGTTTTTGCATTTTGATCACAAATGCATATCTTGGTAGATATAGCCTCTGTTTAGTTTTCGTTGAAGCATCCTGTATGACCTCGCTTTTGCCATGAACCGTCGAAAGCAGCTACTATATCACGATCTCCAGAGTTCTGAGCCACAGCTTCCTCCTTGGAAGTATCCATATGTTCCTGGCACATTTTTTCTGATGCAACGTTGAGAATTGCTTCATATTTGTTGAATTTTGGAGGTCGAGGCATGTTCATAACAGCACTAAATTCTTTAGCAGCACTCATGGCTTTACCTTTGCTCCGCTTACCGTAAACTAAGAGTACATTGACGTCGTATACTTCTTGGCTCCTTCCTGTACGAGAAGGCACGGACACTTTCGGACTATTCGTGATTGCTTCAGAAAAACTGCTCTCCTGTAAAATTGTATTTTTACCACATTCAGGACGAGTTCTGGTTCCAATATCTCGAAAACTATTAGAGATATCGTTCTGATTTTTTGAATCTGAAAGAAACTGAAAGTGACAGTCGGAGGAACAATTATTTGCGCGTATTCAGTCAAATAGAATTTCAAAATTTCAATTCTAACGAATTTTATGATGAGTGAATCGATAAATCCGTGCGTTGTGCTGCCGCCAGAAACTAGTTATGGGAAAATAGTATCAAATTTCTTCAGACTTGAACTTCCGAAAGTTGTATGATGTAGATGAAGTTCATTGCCATCACAGTATTGTGTCCAAGTCGGAAAGTAGTGGGCTTAACCGTAACTGAGATAAAGGAACCCAAAGTAAGCACTTTTTTATCAAACATTTTAGATTTTTCCCGATTTTTCTATTTTTTTCTATTCGATGTATTGCTTTCAAAATCGTATAGTATATTCTTTAAGTAAGGTTAGGTTTGGTTAGAATTTTATGATGAGTGAATCGATAAATCCGTGCGTTGTGCTGCCGCCAGAAACTAGTTATGGGAAAATAGTATCAAATTTCTTCAGACTTGAACTTCCGAAAGTTGTATGATGTAGATGAAGTTCATTGCCATCACAGTATTGTGTCCAAGTCGGAAAGCAGTGGGCTTAACCGTAACTGAGATAAAGGAACCCAAAGTAAGCACTTTTTTATCAAACATTTTAGATTTTTCTATTTTTTTCTATTCGATGTATTGCTTTCCAAATCGTATAGTATATTCTTTAAGTTAGGTTAGGTTTGGTTAGAATTTTATGGTGAGTGAATCACAAAAATCCGTTCGTTGTGCTGCCGCCAGAAACTATTTATGGAAAAATTGTGTCAATTTTCTTCAGACTTGAACTTCCGAAAGTTGTATGATATAGATGAAGTTCATTGCCATCACAGTATTGTGTCGAAGTCGGAAAGCAGTAGGCTTAACCGTAACTGAGATAAAGGAACGCAAAGTAAGCAGTTTTTTTATCAAACATTTTATACTTTCCCGATTTTTCTATTCCATGTATTGCTTTCAAAATCCTACAGAATATATTTTAAGATCTATTGAAAATTGTTTGAAAATTTGAAATCAAGTGAGAGAATAGATTGGCCTCGGGAACGCCGAGAAGGCGAACTGCGGCTAATTCCGTGTTGCGGTCGAACCCCCTTAAGCAAATAAAAAGGAAATAATTCACTGGAATGCTGAATTCAAGTATAATATTTTCAATATTTCACTCAATATTGTCCTACCTATTAATATACTCAGACAAGTTCACATTGAGAACACTTCCGACATGAAAACAAGATAAAAATTTGCAGATAAAAAAATTGAAACTGTTTTCCGGGAGCCAAACATAAAAGAATAATTGGCGTCTTATCTATTTTTGCTGTTTAATTGGTTGACAGAATTTTTAATCTACCGCTTAATTTACTCAGACATTCAGCCAGAAAAATAGGTCGGTCGAGCGACAGTGGAGGGGATGAGCGGAGAGAAGAGTTTCCCATTTAAATTAAAAACTTCCCCCATTCTTCCTGTTGATTTATTTCCCGCCGTTAATTATTATTGACTCTAATTACGCACCTAAGCCTAGTATTTTTCCGACGTTCGTCGTGGACAATTCTCTAACTGACGCGGGAAATGGAACAGAAAATTGTCTTCTCCGACGTTGCCGAGAAATAGTATTCATTTTTTCTCTCCGCGTTCTCAATCTTTTGCACATTCCCCATTCCGGCGGGGCATTTGTTCGCCAGCGGACACCGACAAATAGCCGTTATTTACAGTGTTGTCCATGATAAGAATACGCAACCCACACGATTTTCCAACCTATGGATACTACAAATAAAACATTTTTTGTTCACGGTCGAATTCCTGCTTCCTTTCCTTTTTGAGAGGATGCCGAGCACGTAGCATTGTTTTTAAGGTCACTTCTACAGTTTAAATCAATCCGTGGACTTTTTGAATTTACTGCGATTACCATAAAATCTCTCAAGACAGACGCCGTGGAAATCGAGGGATGATAAAAACTATCTTCTTGGAAATACAAGGATCTTTGGCGCTGTTGCCTGTTCAATTGATTGTTGTATAATAGTTTTCTCGTTTTAGCGTGTTTTATTATCATTACACAACTGCGCTAGACTAATAGAGATATTCTTAATTGATTTCGCCGTTAATACGTGATACAATCACAAGACATTTATTGAAAACTAGTGATCCATTAAGATCGCCTTTCATATCTAAATATACTAAACGCTTAATATACTTAACGCCTAATATACTCAACCCAAATATACTGAACGCCTTATTATATTCACTTCATTAATAATGTTCTTTATGTTATATGGAACTCTCTCACATGTTGCCTCAGTCATCCTTAGGGTAACGCAGCTTCCAGTATTGTTTTATGGATACTGACTCATCTACCACACAAATTTCAACACTATTCACTACTTTTGAATTGTGGAGGCCGTTACTTGATGTAGATGCATGATATAAATGAGATAAAAACACAAGGTTTAACTTTAATCTACACTTTATTTGAAATAAAAATAGGTAAAAAACTTTTTAAGTTAAACGGTTTTATGTTAAACATACATTGCACTGTTTAAGATAAATGTACTAAAAACCAAAAATAATAAAATAGATACAGTCGTGGAATTATAAACATATGCATAGACTAGACTAAAATAAAACCGTGGGGCACGTCAATTGTCTACAAATTATCGACTTAATGTGCGATAGAAGAATCGTTTAATTCGTCGTTAGGCAGTTGGCCCGCAGACGGTGAGGAAATTATTTACTATTTTCTTGCTCATGGAAATTCTAATAGTTATACACTCCATGTAAATAAAAGAGATGTTTTAACTAGTTTATCGTTGGACATTCACACTGCTGGCTGGCGAGGAATCGTTTCACTGCTTGTTGTTTGTCTTTAATCGACAAAACATATGACAAAAGTACTACTCGCTCACCACTATGAAACCCTAAAACTCGCTTATAATCGAGCTTGCTAGCTTGTTTCCACATTCTAGCCCTACTTATCACACGTCCATCGTTGTCGGTTGCACAACTGCCTAATAATTATAGTGTAACATTACAAAACAAACATTTTAATCAACGATTGTAGACAATTGACGTGCCCCACGGTTTTATTTTAGTCTAGTCTATGCATATGTTTATAATTCCCACGACTGTATCTATTTTATTATTTTTGGTTTTAGTACATTTATCTTAAACAGTGCAATGTATGTTTAACATAAAACCGTTTAACTTAAAAAGTTTTTTTACCTATTTTTATTTTCTAGTTTTTAGTTTTTATTTTGCATTCTTTTTAATTCATTTAGTGCTTCATTATTGCAAGGTTTCTTGCCCGTTAGTTTATTGCAATCCAACTCCTCTTTACGTAGTCCCTGCAAAGATCTTACTCTACTAAGAGCCACGTAGGCTTGACATGTATACAAATTGTGTTAATAGCATTCTCGAATGCCTGCAGATTATTAGCTCTGCATTGCTGGGTACGCTCGTTGTTTACTTAACCTCGTATCGCGATGTTTAGGCGTTTCTGAACCCAACTGCTGTCTTTGTCTTTCACGGCTTTGTATTAATCTAACTTCATATTCTTCAGGCGTTTCTGACGCTACCATCTGTGTATATTGCTCCCGTTGTTTTGTTAACCTGGCTTCATATTCTTCAGGCGTTTCTGACGCTACCATCTGTGTATATCGCTCGCGTTGTTTTGTTAACCTGGCTTCATATTCTTCAGGCGTTTCTGACGCCGTCATTTGTGTATGTCGCTGACGTTGCTTTTTTAACCTGGCCTCATATTGCTCAGGTGTTTTTGACGCTAATTGTTCCCGTCGTTTCTGTAATCGACTTTTTCTATCACCTTCACTTTCTTTAGCTCGTTTTGCTTGATACTTTTCTTTCGCTTTTTGAAGCCTTCGTTTACGTTGTGTTGCAGTTTCTGTTTTATTTATGTTTGTATTTTTTATATTTTTTTTTACCATTTTGTTCCCACGAGTAATGGACATTTAAACGGTCGACCCCCCCAGAGGTCCAATAAAGGGGCAAGGCTATGTACAACAAGATGCGCCTGAGTCTTGAGGGGAAAACGCTAACGACATATCATTTTTATCCACCCTAATGCCATACAGTTCTCGGCGCGTTTTAACCTTTCACCTTAACTTGGGTGGTGTACCGCTAACGACGTATCATTTTTAGCCACCCTAACGCCACACAGTCCTCAACACGATACAAAATCTTGACTTGGGTGGTGAATTCAGGCTGGATACATTGTATTCTACTGGTTGAGCACTTTCATTTGATACCCATATTGATAGGATTGATAAAACCTACGTTATCCGCCATTTTGTAGCGGCCGCCATCTTGGATTTCAATTTTTTATAGTATATTGTATTCTGATTGTTGAGCCCTTTCATTTGATACCCATATTGATGGGATTGATAAAAGCTATATTATCCGCCATTTTGTAGCGGCCGCCATCTTGGATTTCAATTTTTTATAGTATATTGTATTCTGCTTGTTGAGCCCTTTCATTTGATACCCATATTGATGGGATTAATAAAACATAAATTATCCGCCATTTTGTAGCGGCGGCCATCTTGTATTTATAATGATAATGAATAAATATAATTGTATTGTCACCAAAATCCAAAGTGTATACAAAATTTCAGATTAATCAGTTGACAGGAAGAGGGTGAAATTTGAATTACTAAATTTGACCCAAGAATAAATAAAACAAACGGGGTAAGCTAAATAAAACCGTTTAAAAATTCGACGACGTTTCGCTGACACAGCAGCTTTATCAAGAATTACAAACAGAATGAAGAGTATGGTATTATAAACAAATCGTAGAACAAGTTGGATGAATAACAGGAAAATCCACACCGAGCCATTGTACAGTTAGTATGAAAGGTAATAAAAACTAATTAAACAAGTTAAGTAGGGGTGAGTAATTCACATCTACCTGTTCATTCAAAAGCTTGTCCGAATGTTTGTATCTATTTATTTCTAATGCTTCTAGGAGATCTAATTTTGAACTTTTGAATTTATACGTAATATGTCAAAGTTTTTATTGAATGAATGGTTTTCTTTTATTAAGTGGTTTGAATAATTTGAATCAGATTTATTTTTATCGAAGCTACGTTTATGTTCAGATGTTCTTATGCCAAAACTCCTATAGGTCCTACCGATATAAATTTTATCACAAGAACCGCAATTGAGTTTATAGATTCCTGATTTACTTGATTTTTCAACACGAGATTTATTATTTTTAATATGTTTACCTAAGTTATTAGAAGTTTTGAAAGTTATATTAAGATTTTGTTTGACGAGAAAGAATTTAATATTTGTACTTGCAGAACCGCAGAATGTTAAGCTGTTGAATATTTTATAGTCTTTATGAATAGGATATACTTCATTTATTGCTTTCTGATACAGTTTTTTATGAATGATTAGATCTATCATATCCGGATTATATGAATTATTAATGGCTATCTGTTTGATGATGTTTAACTCTTTATTATAATCTTCTACTGATGAAGGTAAATTGAGTAACCGATGTACCATGCTGTTTAAAGCTGCAACTTTGTGTTGAATTGGATGTAATGAGTAATTATGTATAATTGTATCAGTATGTGTTGGTTTACGAAAGACCGAAAAACATGATTATTATTTTGTTTAGTGATTTTTAAGTCCAAAAATTAATGGAATCGTTCTGTTCAATTTCTATCGTGAATTTAATGTTCAAATGGATGGAATTAATGAAATTAAGAAATAAGTCTAATTGTTATTCACCCAACTTGTTCTACGATTTGTTTATAATACCATACTCTTCATTCTGTTTTTCATTCTTGATAAAGCTGCTGTGTCAGCGAAACGTCGTCGAATTTTTTCAAATAAAGTGTAGATTAAAGTTAAACCTTGTGTTTTTTATCTCATTTATATCATGGATCTACATCAAGTAACGGCCTCCACAATTCAAATGTTGAAGAAAGCGAATACAAGCTTTTTGGCCCTTTAGTATTTTAAGTTGTTACTTAAAAATGCTATAACATCCCAAAACCTGTGGTTTTTAACCACGTGTTTGAAGAGTGAAGTGTGTCCTAAATACGTCAAACTCAAGACCAACAACAACAGTTATGCAGCTCGAAGAGCAGTTACCTCTGGACAGAAGATATGGATCAAATCAGAATGCAAGATTTTGTTCCACAAACGAGACATCTACAATATTTATCTCAAGGTAATTCATACCGAGTTATTGTACAGACTTCATCCACTTGAATTCGATTCATTAGATTACAATAATAGATTCAAAATCAGATCAATAATACATAATAAATATACCATCCAATACCGCAAATTAAAGTTTCGCGTGTCACGAAAACCGAAACCTACTCCACGTAAAACTAAATTTTCTAACCATCAATTTTTGATAGATTCGTTAACCTTTTTGATACTAATTTCACAACTGATGAAACAAATCTCTTGGAGAAAGGTTTCAAACACAATATTAAATGAAACAAGATAAAATCTGATTTAGAGGAACTTGGCATAGATACTGAAATTTCTCTGAAAAATATTCCTAATAATACTCACCTTAAATATTTAGCATCTAACATTATAAAAATGAATCATTAGCTGACTTTAAACCGAGTAAAGAGCAAAATATCAAAATATTTTAAAGGCCATAAAACAAAAATCTCAACTAAATGAAGTTATTTTTACAAAAGCAGATAAGGGTAATACTGTTATTGCGTTAAATAAAAATGACTACCTATTTAAAACTCTAAATTTCATTTCGTCCGGAAACTATACAATTTTGAACAAAGATCCAACTATTAAATTCCAGAAAATATTAAAATTGCAATAAATGACACAAAATCTTTAATAGATAAATACAAATTAATTTTACCAAACCCTCAACCACCTCAACTGTATTCACTCATTAAATTGCATAAAGTAAATAACCCCGTTAGACCAGTCGTATCTTAAGTTACAGCCCCAGCCGTGAAATTGTCGCACTACCTTATAGATATCATTAAAAATTATTGTTCATTCAAATCAAAATTTTCTATAAAAAATTCTTTCGAATTGATAAATAACATAAAAAACGTTAACCTACCACCTAACGCAAAACTTATTTCGTTAGATGTTGAGAATTTATACCCAAGTGTTCCTCCAGGTGATGTCAAAATATTAATCGAAAACATGTTGAATTCGAATCATGTTAACCACATAATTAAATCAGAAATATTGAATCTGTTGGACGTTTGCATTGAACAAAATTATTTTTCTTTCAACAACATCTATTACAGTAGTAAAAATGGTTTGATCATGGGAAATCTTTTAAGTCCACTTTAGCAGAGATTTTATGAATAATATTGAACAGAAAATTCATACACATCCACTCATTTCCAAATTTCTTTATTGGTATAGATATGTTGACGACATCTTAGTATGTTTCATTGGAACTACTCGTCAATTAGACTTATTTCTTAATTTCATTAATTCCATCCATTTGAACATTAAATTCACGATAGAAATTGAACAGAACAATTCCATTAATTTTTGGACTTAAAAATCACTAAACAAAATAATAATCATGTTTTTAGGTCTTTCGTAAACCAACACATACTGATACAATTATACATAACTACTCATTACATCCAATTCAACACAAAGTTGCAGCTTTAAACAGCATGGTACAACGGTTACTCAATTTACCTTTATCAGTAGAAGATTATAATAAAGAGTTGAACATCATCAAACAGATCGCTATTAATAATTCATATAATCCGGATATGATAGATCTAATCATTCGTAAAAACTGTATCAGAAAGCAATAAATGAAGTATATTCTATTCATAAAGACTATAAAATATTCAACAGTTTAACATTCTGCGGTTCTGCAAGTACAAATATTAAATCCTTTCTCGTCAAACAAAATCTTAATATAACTTTCAAAACTTCTAATAACTTAGGTAAACATATTAAAATAATAAATCTCGTGTTGAAAAATCAAGTAAATCAGGAATCTATAAACTCAATTGCGGTTCTTGTGATAAAATTTATATCGGTAGGACCTATAGGAGTTTTGGCATAAGAACATCTGAACATAAACGTAGCTTCGATAACTATAAATCTGATTCAAATTATTCAAACCACCTAAAAAAAGAAAACCATTCATTCAATAAAAACTTTGACATATCACATATAAAATCAAAAGTTCAAAATTAGATCTCCTAGAAGCATTAGAAATAAATAGATACAAACATTCGGACAAGCTTTTGAATGAACAGGTAGATGTGAATTACTCACCCCTACTTAACTTGTTTAATTAGTTTTTATTACCTTTCATACTAACTGTACAATGGCTCGGTGTGGATTTTCCTGTTATTCATCCAACTTGTTCTACGATATTTTTATAATACCATACTCTTCATTCTGTTTTTCATTCTTGATAAAGCTGCTGTGTCAGCGAAACGTCGTCGAACTTTTTCAAATAAAGTGTAGATTAAAGTTAAACCTTGTGTTTTTTATCTCACTATTCACTACTATCCCAATTCAAAGAGATACATTCAATTTGAAAATCTCAACTTTCTTCAATTGACCTAGCACAAGATGAATTCAAAAACATTTCAACATTGATTCAAAAAACAAATTGTTCAATCACACTTTAGGTATAGAAATTCAATCATCAACAACTCTAATATTAATTCACGATATTCCAAATTTTAGTTTTAGAAGTATTAAATATATACTTCAGAAAGATCGATATATGAAGATTCATAGTTTCAAATTTTCAATTGTTTCTCAACAGTTCTGTATTAGAACAGATAAGAATCGAATAAGATTCATGAATTATAATAAACAACGAATATGAGCTTAAAACAGCAAGACGGAAGAATTACTTCTCAAGGATATTAATGAAATAGAAAATGAAAGTTCTTCTCCAATAAAAAATTCTTGGGAGTATCCAAACGACAAAAGCGAGAAATTAGTAATCAAATAAAGGAACACTACTGAATACATAGAAATTTCACCTGATGTGATTGCCTATACGTAAATATTTTGTATAAATTCAAATTGACCAAAATTCACATAATTTGCTTACCAGAAGGAACAAACATCTTCTGAATTGAAGTGTTCTTGTGGAAAGCAGAAATGAGATCCACAAATTTGTAAATTACATTATAGACCCTCATATACAATACAATGATGTTAGCTATATATCAGTTTGAGTGAAACTGTTTCTTGTAACAGTTAATTTCCTATATCCTAAGCTGTTGAGTTGGCAGTTGGTTTCGAGCAGTCAGCTTGCTCTCTAATAATTGAAATTTCTATTCTTCAATTTTACTCCTCTTCAATTCAATTTCTTGTGAAATTTTATAATATACTATGAAATGAAAATGAAAGGAAGAAATTGCATTAAAACAACTTCCTATTTCCATATCACGTGATAAACGTACTCATTTTACACAATTATATAAAATACCTAAGTACCACTACCTATAACAAAAATTGTCAAACTGCATAGCATTCTCCATGTAGGACTTTAATTTTTTTCCAAAATATAATTCACATAAACAGCAGCATGTTTCCTGTGACTTTCATAAATCTTGATTGAAAGTTGTGGTTGTACAAAATGAAACTTCATATGCAACTTCTACATATTTGAATGTCCCACTATCAAACACCTATAACAACTTTCAACTTCAAATCAATGAGAAATTCCTGTCATTCATTCAACAACTTTCATAAAATTTCCTGAGAAATAGTAACTATGAGTTATGAATAGAAGGAACTCCCAACAATTACTTTTTGTGCAAATTTGAGATCTTATTTTCTTTGGTTCAAACTTGAACGTTGTCAAACACATTGAATCTCTTTTACTTTTACATTTGGATGATTGTAGAATAGAATTGTACTTCCTCTTGAATAAACTGAAACGAACATTCGATTTGAAATGACACGGTCTTATTGACATCCAATTTGAAATATTTCAATACAGATATAGCCTTTAGTGGATAACTTTCAATATTCGTATGATGCATACTCTGAATGACCTAACGAAAACTTTATCGAGTTCCTTCCAGAAAAAATATTATTATACAAAAGAGATCAATACCTATTAATAGTAACTCAAAGGATAGCCCATCATTTTGTAAGATCCCCCAATTGATTCGCTAAAAAATCCTAGTAATTCCAGGACATGTTACAACGCATAGAAGTTAAAATAACCATAAAAGAAAATGAAATATGTGAATTCTGAGTACATTTCTTGAGCATGCTAAAAACAATATACATTACAATACATAAATAAACCTCAAATTACACCCATTTACCTTTCAAACATTATTGGCAGTCTCCTTAACTCCTTTTATTATAACATTCCATTTGAATCACATTTAGAATATAGGTTAGAATAACCACAAAATATTAAATTTATGAATTTTGAAAGTTTGTCGTTTCTTTCCTTAAAGGAAATATCAAACTACGTTCACTTACATCTGAAAGTTTATTTCAAGTTTCGTCAAACTTTTCATTCTAATAAAATTCGAAATTACTTATTTAGACAGATCGAATATAAGACTAATTGAAATAAGGTTAGATTCGATTGTCAGTCAGAAGGGAGAGAGCAGTGTATTATAGATGGCGGTAGTACCGAAATTATGTTGGTGAAAATAAAAGTTACTAACTATTTTCATCTCAATATTTTCATTTAAAAGAGAGGGAGCATCAAATTTTACACGTTGGTAAAGCTCGCTTCCGACATTGAATAGCCATCTAAGGGGCGGTAGGAGTGTGACTGGCTCCGTCCCCGTGTTTCCGTTCTTTTTCTCGAAATTGTAGGTCTCAAAAATTGTCCCAAATTCGATAATCAATTCGTAGAGTAACGATTTCTCTTCGCGGATCCAATATCGAGGTATATAAGAATCGTTCGACATCCGAATCCATTCTCCTGGTAACCTCGTATAAGTAGGACGGATGAATGAAACCATTTATTTTGACAGCTCGACGTTAGTCAATTTCTAGCCATCAGAGATATTCGGAATAAGGCAAATGGAGCGAAATTTTGCAAAAATCCGCCGATAGTCCTTCGTTGAATCGAAGATTTTCCAGTTTTACTGTCGTTCAACGGGAATGGAACTATTGCGGCGCAACATGCGAAACTCGAGGCTTGCTCTTTGTCCAGGATTTGAAACGATCGAACGCGATGGAAAAATTTGTATAGACGTAAAAGTCCGACGAAATTATCCCCTCTACTCGCGAAAAATCGGAGACCTTCTTTATTTTCGCTTTTCGGGGTTTTCTTTCTAAATTTTCGCTCGATCGATGGTTCCGATCGCCTACCGAAGGACCGAAGTTTCCGATTCCGAAGAAATCTCGCCGTTTCGACTTTTCGTTCACTCTCGGCGACGTTTCGGCGAAAATTTTCGAAAAATTCCTCAGGGCTCCGTCGTTCGAGCTAGGGGCTCCAAATTTGACCTTCCTCAGACCCTTCCCTTCCGGAAAAATAAATAATCGCGGGGGCCCATGGCCCCCTTTTTTTTCCACCGGTTCAATCTACCGTTATCCCTTCGGATTATTCCCGAAAAAGACCTTACGACTTCAATAGTATAGTAGAATAGATCAGGATTTCAATTTCGATCTCTCGAACATCTTAGCAGACAACAAGTATTGAACTAAAGTTGAAAGTACATGCATACATAAACATGTAGATACAACATTAATATGGGTGCAAACAAGAGGTAATTAACTAATTATGATGAAAGTACGTATTATTTTAAAAATACCAAATAGGGACGAATCAGCGGGGCCATACTGGTCGTCCAGATGATAATGTCTATGGGGGTTTGTTGCAGTTTGAAAATTTCTATGTATTCCAAGAAATCTAACTTCTGTATCTTAGGTATTCTGTGAATAATTTGAAGTTGATCTATGGGTGGAAAATGATGGCTATCTTCAATACAATGTAAAGCGAGAGTAGATTTGTCGGTTCTCTGGTTATTGTAATCTTATTGAGGCTCTTTGTATCTCATTTTGAATGAACGACCAGTCGTACGATCACTACCAAATAGCCGAGCACTGAAATTCTGATCTTAACCCATTGTGGGCCTGGCTAGTAACAAAGGCTAGATCTTGGAAATTCACTCCAAGAATGAGAATTTAAATTAGACTTCACGAATTCTAGCACCATATGTACTTCTGTATATTCACAATATTTGAATATCCTTAGAAGTTTTGTATTGGTATTGTTTCGGTAACATATTCAACGAGACTAGTCAAAGAACCAATCAGGCACTGAAAATAACATCATCCCAAGCCAAGACGAATCATTCCTTCAAAATGCCAGTGAAGAAAATTTCAAATTTTCCCCCGAATATGCAATAATCCTTGAGTATTCCGTTCCGCTTTCATATGCAAAGTATTCCTAGAAAACATTAAGAATGGAAAAACAAGTATAAAAACGAAATTGATCGTTGAGATTCCAGAGAATTTGTTCTCTTCACTTGAATAGGTGGAAAGCGTTAGAAACTCAGCCAATGGAAATATCTCACCTGAAAGATCGATACGAGGAGGGCTTGAAACTCATCGCGCACCTGCTTGGCAGGTGAGTCGACGCGCTCAGGAAAGAGAAGCTCTATACTCGTCTCAGTTTGACCAATCATTCGTTAACTTACCTGAATATCACCTGCCTCAGGTGGGCGGCTCGAGCGAACCGACCAATAAGGCTGGCACATCTTGAATGCAAAATGTTTGTAATCTACTTATACAAGTATTCGAGCAGAAATTGTAAATTAAATTGGGAACTCAGAAGTGAAATTTCTGCTGATCGCAATTAGGCAGCTGTTTTGATTATAGGAAGATCACGAAAGTTTCGGAAAACTTGAAAGTGAGGAAAATTGTTATTCCTCGACGCATCGCAATATCTTCAGCTACATTTTCTTGAATTAGCGATATACGGGGAAGTATTGAGAAGTCTAAATACTTTATGATTGAACATTTTCTTCTCTCAATTTGATACATTTGCAATTGCAGAGCTTCTGGAGCTTTCATAAAGATATTTTCATGCTGATTAGCAGTTTATGTCTCACACAATCCTCTCTGCTTTGGTTTCTGTCGTATTCTTCTTAAGAAAAATGACAGGAACAATAATTTTCGTCGAATTTTGATTTGAACTCGAAAGGAGTCGTGCGAAAACTGTCGAAGTGATGAGGACAGTAATTGAGAACAAGTGTGTAGGCAAGTCTTTAATAACGATGAGTTCATAAAATATCTTGAGTTACAGGGTATCATCAGTGATTGACAATACGGTTTCAACAAAGTTCTTCCTCAGGGTTCGGCACGCAACCTTGATGAATAAACTAGTCGCATATAGATTTCTTGAAAATTTGCGTGGTTAGATTAATCGCTTTCTCTTCAACAGATCGATTGAGGTGGTACTTGATGGTGTAACGAGTGAATCTTAGTAGGTTCAAGCAGGAGTACCCCTAGACTCCATATTCTATCCAACTCTTTGCCTGTTTTAGGTTAATATTCTGCTCTACTCCACCAAGATCAAAATGTTTAGGTTTGCCAGCGACTTCACCCTGGTTTCGTCATTTTCTAGTCAGCTTCCTGTAACTACTAGGGAGTCACACTGACAAAGATACCAACAGAGCATTTCACTGTATTCAGACTTGGATAAGATATAAGCAAGTTGAACTTGTTCAATTTCAACACGAAAAAGGAGCAATCAACAACGTTCTCCAGAAAAGTCACTGCTGGAGAACCTCCTTTAATCATACAAGGACAACGAATATGCATCTACTTATCATCAAGGTCAACATCTAAGTTTACTAGAATCACCATGCCAAATCTGCTTCTGCTCAACTCAGTTTTCTTTATAGGGCTTAGCAGTATTTCACCTCATCGCAGCAGATGCTGTTATACAAGGCACAGATGCTACCTGGTCTGAAATACTTTACGCATGTGTTGGATTCCACACCCAAACATGCATTACATCTAATGGATAGCGTCCAGTAGAGACCAGTGAGGCTCATCGACCATCTGGAGATTATGCGTGATCTCTAGCCTCTCTCTCAGATGCGGCAGGCTGCTGATCTTTCCTTTTTTTACAGATACTCCCATAGTAAATTCTCCGAAGAACTGATAGGCTTAATTTCAAGAAAAACTAGACTCGCGGAAAACTCTCATCAACAGATGGTTCAACTAGTAACGCCACAAGCCTCTCTCTATAAAAATTATTTTGTTTACATGGCTAGTCCGCTGTGCCTCTATTGAACATCTATCCAATGACTTCAAGAAGCCAGTAAACACACACATGAAATCATCAGCATCATGACAGGCATCGCCTCGTTCCAACAGTTGGGTGTTACGGAATGGCATGAGTTTAGCCAAGTTTGGTTCTACTCATAGAGGAGAACGTTTTGTACTATACAGGGATATCCACCGGGACCGTCCGTTAAAAACTTATTGAGTTCCAATTACAATATCAAGCTGAAATTTTATACGCGGCCATAACTAGCGATTTCCAATTGGAGTGAAATATTTTCGAATTGACACCATTTCCGGATATAACGGAAATGGGTCATCACTTTGTTCTTTCAAATGGCTATCTACCTTTTTTATTATACATCTAGAACCGACATTTGAGCAAGTCATAAAATACCCAAGTTGTTGGCACTTATCTGTCAGAACTTTTGACAGATTTAAATATTTTTGTTATAAACTCGATTTTTGAGGAACATCCAAAAAAATTGTACTACAGACACAATTTTTGCTTGGGAGGATAGAAGAAGGATCAAGGAATTTTTTAAGCAATCTACACATGTCAAATGTTTATCGCGTTGTTTTATATGATTTTTAAATTTGATCTTTTTCAAACAGCAATAACTCAATTTTTTCAAATGGCTCGTGCCAATTTTGATATCGCCATCAGATGAAGCGTCAAATTTCTGATCGAATTGTATCAGCATGTACTATATCCATCTCTTATAGTTCCAAAATAATTTGGGAATATATTGAATTTTGATGATTTTGCAAGAACTAACAGAGAATGCTTTGAAATATTTGAATCAAGTATCTGAACTGGCTACGCTCACCTGACAGGTGCCTAAAATTAATGTACTTGTCACTTCGTTCATTCGAATTTGATATTTCAACAAGAATTGTCGTTATTTCAGATTGAAAATATCCAAAAAATATAACACATTTGGAATAAAACCACTGGTTATTCAAACGAAAATATATTTAATCTTTTTTCAATTCATTTTAGAATGTCAAAAAGTAGTGGGTAGAAATTGCAGGCAAGTCAATTACCAATTTTCAAATTTACCGTCTATGAGTAAAATAAAATTTCGAAGCATTGGAAGGAATTCTCTACAATTCGGACGAATAAAAATTTTAGGAACTAAGCGAAAGCCAATCATCGAAGATAATTACATTAATACGAATAAATGATAGCAAACATAGGAGAAAACTAATTTACGATCTGAATAAATGTTCAACATTTTGCTCGATACACTTGACAGCTCGTATACGAACATGATGAGTTGCCCTCCTAGTTTCCTCAGGATCAATATTACGAAAAGCATTATGAATGCGCTCTAGTAACTCCTCTTTACTTCTTACAATAATAAGATACACTTCACTCTTGATTTTGCCACATAAATAAAAATCGAGAGGCGTCAAGTCCAGAGGACGCGGAGGCCATAAATTTGGTCCTTGATTACCCCCCCCCCCATCTATTCTCGAACATTTCTGTTAGCTGCCGATCTACAGCTCGTGTTTTATGTGCTGGTGCACCATCCATTTGGTTTTAGCAATCCCTCAGAATGTTAAGGGGGTAATCAATCTAAAAAATTTGCTAATGTTTCTCTCAAAATTTCCAGTTATCTTTGTCCATTAAGATTTTCCCCATAAATGTGATAAGCCAATAAATCATTCATTAAAATTGCAAAAACGTTCACGCTGAATTTATTTTGGAAATCAATAACCTCAGTGAAATGTGGATTTTCTGTGTCCCAAAAATGTCGATTTCTCCTGTAGGTTATTCCACTTTCATTGAACTTGGCTTCATCAGACCATATAATTTTTTGCAGAATTGTCTCATCTTCTTGAAGCCGAATTAATAAATTTTCACAGAAAAATAGCCGCTTGGGAAGGTCAGTTGGTTTCAATTTTTGTAGTCTG
>JABFTP020000176.1:0-102139 GCA_013387265.2 Cryptolaemus montrouzieri | reverse complement strand
AAAAATACGCTAGCGTATTAATTTGATTGTCGTCGTCCTCGAGAATTGGTTTTTCTAGTTTCTATATATTTTGTTCCTCCAAATTGCAGAAAATTGCTTCTACTTCTTCAAAATTTTGTTTTGCTCATAGGTGCCATAGGAATTCGGTTATTGAATTGCCTGCAGGTTCTATCCACCACATTTTGAAATATCAAATTCGAATGAACGAAGTGACAAGTACATTAATTTTAGGCAACTGTCAGGTGAGCGTAGCCAGTTCTGCTACTTGATTCAAATATTTCAAAGCATTCTCTGTTTGTTCTTTCAAAATCATCAAAATTCAATATATGCCCAAATTATTTCGAAACTATAAGAGATGGGTATAGTTTAAGCTTATTCAATTTTATTTTATCTGAAATTTGACGTTTCATCTAATGGCGATATAAAAATTGGCACGTGCTAATTGAAAAACTTGAGTTATTGCTGTTTGAAAATGGCCAAATTGAAAAAATCATACAAAACAACGCATTGAACATTTGATATATGTAGATCGCTCAAAAAATTCCTTGAACTTTCTTCTATCCACCCAAGCAAAAATTGTGTCTATATTGCAAAAGATCTACGATTCTTTTAAATGTGTAAATGTTAGATGTATAATAAAAAAGGCAGATTGCCATTTGAAATAACAAAGTGATGACCCACTTCCGGTATAACCGAAAATGGTGTCACTTAGAAAATATTTCACTTCAATTGGAATTCGTTAGTTATGATTATATATATATATATATATATATATATATATATATATATATATATATATATATATATATATATATATATATATATATATATATATATATATATATATATAATTTGTTGAAGCAAGGACTGAGCAAGATGATAATATATGAAAAGCTGTTTCTGAAGAACAGAAACATCTACGGCAAGAATCATCTATATTTTGTTTGATGATGTGTTTTCTATAATTCCTCGTGAAAACAACCTGATCCTGAATAGCAATTGCCAAGCCTTCTATTTCAGCAAACAATTTTCCAGATACTAACCATTTATTCGATGGGATTTCATCAATATAATCATTTTTCAATTCTTTAGGGTGCTTTCCGTGTAATTCCTCCTGCATCCAACTTTCTCTTTTAGAATTATCATCAAATATATCAAAATCTACCTTTTGCATTGTCAAGTTCAGAGGTGTAAGATTATAATCTGAAGCAACAACAATATCATGTAATTTAGACGTTCTCTGTTTATCATGAAAATGGGAACGTAGATGAAAAATCTGTTTACTATGAAGATTATTCAAATCAATTAATCCACGACCTCCAAGATGTCTAGGTAGTGTAACTCTCTGAACAGCTGACTTTGGGTGATGCTTATGATATTTACAGAGCATTTTCCTCGTTTGACATTGTAATTCATTTAGATCAGTTTTAGACCATTTAATAATTCCAAAAGAAGATGTGAGAATAGGAACAGCAAGCTTTTTTATATATATATATATATATATATATATATATATATATATATATATATATATATATATATATATATATATATATATATATATATATATATATATATATATATATATATATATAGGTCAAATATCTTCCGCGATAAACTTCGTGAGAAGTCTACATATGTAAACTTGAGACAAGACGAGTTATTCAAAAATCCGTAGATCAATAAATAATTCCTAACGCCACAGAGGAAAAGAGCACTATTCCAGCAGGACGTTTTCTACCGTTGATGGGATTCACGGAACGGCGAAAGATGTCTCCCAAATGTTCTGGAATTTTTAACGTTTTCACATCTGTTTGTTATTGTTCGTATCTTTCTCGAAGTCCGGTAGCGGGATTGCCGTGTCGGTCCACAGAGGGCGACTCTCATACGTATGTACGAGGTGCGTCCTTTCTGGAATCGATAGGGTACCCCGGTGTAGCTTGGTAGGATACTGAGAAGCAATATGCGACATGGATGAGCCCTTATAAGGGCGAAACTGCAGTCTGCCGCTTCGCTTCTAAGCCTTCTGCTTAGTTGCACTATTGTGGCGCTTGGGGCTGCGTGCATGGCGATATATATATATATATATATATATATATATATATATATATATATATATATATATATATATATATATATATATATATATATATATATATATATATATATAGGGGTTTTACCCCGACGAGTTGCCCATATATCTGTTCATGCAATCAAACTGATTTCATGAAAAAATATAAATCCACCACCCGGTAATTAATACCATTGCCAGGCAATGATTATAATCAAAACATATCCTGGAGTAATTATATATTAGGATAACGTTAAATATTATGAGAATATATCAATCTACCAGAATATATACATACTATAGCATCATCAGACAATTATATCAATGTACCAACGAGTAGTGTCAGAGGCTTTCTCCCCGGAAAAATCCAGTGTACGGACCTTAGTCAAGTAACACTGAATGTTACTCATTAATAGTTTCCTTTGTGTGAAGTGGTGAACGATCGAATAGAATACTGCTCTGAATATAAATATGACAAAATTGTCAGTTAATTATATTACATTTATATAAACAAATAAATAAAATATGAAATGAGATTCTGAGCAGTATAAACTAAAGAGAAAACCTATGACTCTACCTCATTATTATTTTCGGAAAGAAACCTACGAAGAATATTACAAGATTTGATGACTGTTATCTTTTGTAACTGTTCAAACAAATTTTTCTTCAGACCCAAAATCTCAATACTTTTGTGAAGATTTCTAGGAATAACGCCTGTTGTAGAAATAATAATCGGTAGAATAAATATTTTCTTCATTTTCCACATTTTTAATCTCGTCGCCAAGCATCATATATTTAGAAATTTTTTCATTGTATTTATTTTGTATATTATGTGTGTCAGGTATAGCAATATCAATTATATATGTTATTTGATTCTGTTTATCAATAAGAACGATATCTGGTCTATTGTGTTTTACAGCTCTGTTGCACAGAATTGTTTTATCAAAATAAAGTTTATATTTGTCATTTTCACAAATAATCTCAGGTTCATATTTGTAAAATTTTTTCTTTTGGGAATTAGGTCATGTTTAATTCCTAGATTGAAGTGAATAATATTAGCGACGGCATTATGTCTTTCTAAATAATCTGTTGAAGCAAGGACTGAGCAAGATGATAATATATGAAAAACTGTTTCTGAAGAACAGAAACATCTACGGCAAGAATCATCTATATTTTGTTTGATGATATGTTTTCTATAATTCCTTGTGAAAACAACCTGGTCCTGGATCGCAATTGCCAAGCCTTCTGTTTCAGCAAACAATTCTCCAGATACTAACCATTTATTCGATGCAATTTCATCAATATAATCATTTTCAATTCTTTAAGGTGCTTTCCGTGTAATTCCTTCTGCATCCAACTTTCTATTTTAGAATTATCATCAAATATATCGAAATCTACCTTTTGCATTGTCAAGTTCAGAGGTGTAAGATTATAATCTGAAGCAACAACAATATCATGTAATTTAGACGTTCTCTGTTTATCATGAAAATGGGAACGTAGATGAAAAATTTGTTTACTATGAAGATTATTCAAATCAATTAATCCACGACCTCCAAGATGTCTAGGTAGTGTAATTCTCTGAATAGCTGACTTTGGGTGGTGCTTATGATATTTACAGAGCATTTTCCTCGTTTGACATTGTAATTCATTTAGATCAGTTTTAGACCATTTAATAATTCCAAAAGAAGATGTAAGAATAGGAACAGCATAGGAGTTGATAGCTCTGAAAAGGTTTTACTAGTTAAATAACTCTTGATGATAATTCTTAGTCTTTTGTAATATGAACTTCTAATAATTTCTTTAGTGCTGCTATGGTTAATTGTCTTCTCTTGACAAAATCCAAGATATTATATATATATATATATATATATATATATATATATATATATATATATATATATATATATATATATATATATATATATATATATATATATATATATATATATATAAGATTTTGATCAGTATAAATCTATGACGCTATCTCATTGTTTCTCTAGGAAAGAAACCTACTAAGAATAATACAAGTGTGATGACTGTTTTCTTCTGTATCTGTTCAAATGAATTTTTTTCAGACCTAAAATCTCAATATTTTTGTGGAGATTCCCAAGAATAACAACTGTTGTAAAAATAATGATCGGTAGAATAATTTTTTCACATTTTCTTTATCTCGGCGGCAAGCTTCATATATTCAGAAATTTTTTCATTGCATTTATTTTATATGTTATTTGTGTCGGATATGGCATTATCAATAATATGTGTTATTCGATTTTGTTTATTCGTTAGTATGATATCTGGCCTATGCTGTTCTACAGCTCTGTAGCAAAGTCTTGTTTTATCAAAAAAAAGTTTATATTTGTTGCTTTCACAAATGATTTCAGGTTCAGACTTGTAACATTTTTTCCCTTGAGAATGAGTTCATATTTCATTCCTAAATCAAAATGAATTAAATTAGCGATGGCATTATGTATTTCTAAATAATCTGTCAACAGAAGTTCTGAGCAAGATGATAAAATGAAAAACTGTTTCTGAAGAACAAATACGACTACGGCAAGAATCATCAATATTTTGCTTGATGATG
The DNA here is from genome assembly GCA_013387265.2 of Cryptolaemus montrouzieri. NCBI lineage: Eukaryota > Metazoa > Arthropoda > Insecta > Coleoptera > Coccinellidae > Cryptolaemus > Cryptolaemus montrouzieri. Next base: position 97,487 of record JABFTP020000176.1, on the reverse strand, counting down.
TGTTCTCTGTAATTTCTTGTGAAAACAACCCGATCTTGCATCGCATTTGCCAGGCTTTCTGTTTCAGCGAAAAATTTTCCAGATACATACCATCTTTTTGATGCGATTTCATCAATATAAGGCTTCTTAAATTTTCTAAGGTACTTTCTGTGTATTTCTTCTGCATCCAACTTCTCTATTACATTTATTATACAATATATCAAAATCTACCTTTCGCATTGTCAAGTTCAGAGGTGTGAGATTATATCTGAAGTAACAACAACATCATGCAATTTAGGCGTTGTCTGTTGATCATGAAAATGGAAACCTAAAAGAAATATCTGTTCACTATGAAGACTGTTCAAATCTATTAGTCTACGACTCTTTGAATTGCTGACATGGGGTGCTTATGATATTTACAAAGCATTTTTCTCGTTTCACATTGTAATTCATTTAGATCAGTTTTAGACCATTTAATAATTCCAAAATATTTGAATTTGGGAGGCTTTTACTTGATAAAATTCCATCATCAATAATAAAAACAAGTAATGTGTCTTCAGGAATTTTACTTGATAATTGTGATTCATTACGCATTTCACTACACCGTAGCTTTTTCAGACGAATGAATGTACAGAATATAAGAATCAGAATATAAATATGAATGTTCTTGAGTAATTAAAAGCTTATTGGGTAGATTTTTCTTAAGTATTTATTTATGACAGTTATATCCAATAAAATTAAGGAATGGATTGCTCCCCGAAGAGATTCAATAGAGGTGAAGGACTTCAATCGACATGTTCATTGATGAGTCTACCTGAGTGTTTGTATTTGTTGATTTCTAAAGTATCCCAAGGATCTACCTTCCAATATTTATTATCTGTATGCAAAATTCCAAACGATAGGTCGAAAGAGATGATTCGCGTAATTTTAATTTGATTTTTTATTTAAAAAACTGCGTTTATGTTCTGATATTCTAATATAAAATTTTTATGTGTTCTACCAATGTAGAAATTATCACAGTCATTGCAATTCAATCTATAAACACCTGATTTATTGTTTTCACCTGATCTAGTTTTATTATTTTTATTTATTTGCCTAAATAATTATTAGTTTGTAAAGCTATGTTGAAATTATTGCAACTCAAGAATGATTTCAGTTTCTCTCTTGTAATGCCAACTTAGGTTAAGGTGTTGAATTTTTGTTTCAATTTATCGACAGGGTGAACTTCATTCGATGCGATTCTACTTCATTTTCATTGGAAATATTATTTATTAATTTGGGATTGTAACCATTATTTTTGGCTATTGGTTTAATCAAATGTAATTCTTTGCTGAAATTTTCTAGTGACAACGGGATGTGAATCAATCTATGGATAAAACTGTTGAATACTGACATTTTATATTCATACTGATGACACAACGTGTTATGTATTATAATATCTGTATGTGACGGCTTATGGTGAATTGCAGAAACATGTTTTTCATTTTCTTTCTTTGTCCCCGGAAAAATCCAGTGTACGGACCTTAGTCAAGTAACACTGAATGTTACTCATTAATAGTTTCCTTTGTGTGAAGTGGTGAACGATCGAATAGAAGACTTCTCTGAATATAAATATGACAAAATTGTCAGTTAATTATATTACATTTATATAAACAAATAAATAAAATATGAAATGAGATTCTGAGCAGTATAAACTAAAGAGAAAACCTATGACTCTACCTCGTTATTATTTTCGGAAAGAAACCTACGAAGAATATCACAAGATTTGACTGTTATCTTTTGTAACTGTTCAAACCAATTTTTCTTCAGACCCAAAATCTCAATACTTTTGTGAAGATTTCTAGGAATAACGCCTGTTGTAGAAATAATAATCGGTAGAATAAATATTTTCTTCATTTTCCACATTTTTAAATCTCGTCGCCAAGCATCATATATTTAGAAATTTTTTCATTGTACTTATTTTGTATATTATGTGTGTCGGGTATAGCAATATCAATTATATATGTTATTTGATTCTGTTTATCATAAAGAACGATATCTGGTCTATTGTGTTTTACAGCTTTGTTGCAAAGAATATTTTATCAAAACAAAGTTTATATTTGTCATTTTCACAAATAATCTCAGGTTCATATTTTTTTCTTTTGGGAATTAGGTCATGTTTAATTCCTAGATTGAAGTGAATAATATTAGCGACGGCATTATGTCTTTCTAAATAATCTGTTGAAGCAAGGACTGAGCAAGATGATAATATATGAAAAACTGTTTCTGAAGAAGAGAAACATCTACGGCAAGAATCATCTATATTTTGTTTGATGATATGTTTTCTATAATTCCTTGTGAAAACAACCTGATCCTGGATCGCAATTGCCAAGCCTTCTGTTTCAGCAAACGATTCTCTAGATAGTAACCATTTATTCGATGCAATTTCATCGATATAATCATTTTTCAATTCTTTAGGGTGCTTTCCGTGTAATTCCTTCTGCATCCAACTTTCTCTCTTAGAATTATCATCAAATATATCAAAATCTACCTTTTGCATTGTCAAGTTCAGAGGTGTAAGATTATAATCTGAAGCAACAACAATATCATGTAATTTAGACGTTCTCTGTTTATCATGAAAATGGGAACGTAGATGAAAAATCTGTTTACTATGAAGATTATTCAAATCAATTAATCCACGACCTCCAAGATGTCTAGGTAGTGTAACTCTCTGAACAGCTGACTTTGGGTGGTGCTTATGACATTTACAGAGCATTTTCCTCGTTTGACATTGTAATTCATTTAGATCAGTTTTAGACCATTTAATAATTCCAAAAGAAGATGTAAGAATAGGAACAGCATAGGAGTTGATAGCTCTGAAAAGGTTTTTACTAGTTAAATAACTCTTGATGATAATTCTAAGTCTTTTGTAATATGAATTTCTAATATTTTCTTTAGTGCTGCTATAGTGAATTGTCTTCTCTTGACAAAATCCAAGATATTTATATGTATCTCCTTGATGCATTGGCTCGATTTTGATATTGGAAATCTTTATATAATCAGAGGTGATCTTTCCTTTTTCAATAGAAAGATTTTTACATTTTGGAAGCCCAAATTTCATATGAATATCATTGGAATAGTTGAAAGTAATCTCAAGTAGACTTTTTAAATGAGATCTGGTTCCGGCATATAATTTAATATCATCTAAATAAATTAAGTGACTTAATTTGAATTCAATTAATAAACTCTTTATTTTGAAGCCGAAACTAGTAGCATTTAATTCATGAGATAATGGATTGAGGCAAAGACAAAACCAAAGAGCACTTAATGAATCACCTTGAAAAATGCCTCTTTTGATTGGAATTACTTTGGATTTTAACGATTGTTTTGAAATATTTAAATGAAGATTGGTTCTCCAATTTTCATTACAAATTCAAGAAAATGACGAAGTGTCTTATCAATTTTATAAATTTCCAAAATTTCTTGAAGCCATGAATGGGAGAACTATCAAAAGCCTTTTGGTAATCAATGAAGGCTGTATGAATATATCTCTTCTTAGTTTGAGCTTGATTCAAAGTAATAGAATCAATTACAAGTTGCTCTTTAGTACCAAGGTGTTTTTTCTACATCCTTTTGATGTTCGGAAAGAATATTATAATTCTCCAAATGTGCATAAATTTTTGGGTAATACATGCAGTTAGAATTTTATATATTGTTGGAAGGCAAGTAATTGGTCTATAATGAGACGGATCAATACATATGAACCCATCCGTGAAACTATACGAATCAATATATATATATATATATATATATATATATATATATATATATATATATATATATACATATGAACCCATCCGTGAAACTCTACGAATCATATATATATATATATATATATATATATATATATATATATATATATATATATATATATATATATATATATATATATATATATATATATATATATATATCGGGAGTACATCCGTTCGTTAGATTGCTCTCCATTGAATGGAGTTTGCAGACGTATCGCCAAAATCTCATTTGGCATTTTCAATGCGTAGTCGTGGTAGGTAACTGAGGATTTTCGACGTTGTTCACGGTATTTAAGCCTCGTCTTTGCCGAAGATTGTATCGGCGTTCTGGATTGGGTGTTGTTGGCCCCGCCTCCTTGGAGTTGTGAGTAGAGTTAATGTTTCGATGTTCGGCGTTGTTTGTTGCGTTGTGTGTGGTGTCTTTTTTGAGAAGGGACTTCCAAGTAGTTGGAAGGTTGAGGGCATCGTCTCTGTTATTGAGGATTCCTTTTTTCTCTATTTCTATTGCTTCCCGTATGGTTCTGGTTTCGAAGTGGTTTATGTTGGCGATTTGTTTGCAGCTATCAAAGTCTATTTTATGGCCTGTATTTATGTGGTGTTGAAAGAGAGCAGATGTCATTTGTTTATTCTTGATGGATAATTTGTGTTCGTCCAGTCTCGCAGACATTTTTCGGTTGGTCTGTCCTACGTATTTTGCTTGACATGTTCCACAGGAAATGCTGTAAACGCCCTGGTTTTCTAATTTGACTTTGTCCTTAGGGTTTCTCAGGGAGGCGCCGATAGTTATATGAGGTCTGTATGTGGTTGATATATCGTGTTTCCGAAGAATTCTTCCGATTCGATCCGTTGTCCCTTTGATGTATGGTAGGTAAGTTGTTTTTCTGTTTTCACTGGTTGGAGGGGGTTGTGGGTGCGTTGTTTTTCGGCGTAATAGTGCTTTTTCTATTGTATGTCGGGTGTAGCCGTTTTGTCTCAGTGCTTGTTTGGTGATTTCTAACTCTTGTTTGCTGCTCTGGTCGTCTGCAAGGCGTACTGATCTGGACAACAATGTATTGACCACTCCTTGTATTTGTGTTGGGTGATGGTGAGATCTGGCGTTGAGGTATCTGTTTGTATGTGTCGGTTTTCTGTATACAGTGTGTCTCAAACGGTCTTGTGATTTTGTGACAAGGACGTCGAGGAACGGTAGTTAATACATCATAGCAAGCCTCGACGTTGAGTCGTTGTACCCAAGCATTCCAACAGAAGAAGCCTTGCAATTGATCTCAAACAATGGAGACTTTCCGGACTACGCAATAGAACTAGCGCAACACTGCCTCAAGAACGCATATTTTCTGTTCCAAGACCAATTCTACCGACAAAAACAAGGAGCAGCTATGGGCTCATCACTATCCCCAGTCGTGGCGAAGCTATTCATGACCTACTTTGAAAAAAGTGCCCTCCAGAATGCCACCCTCAAACCAAAATTATGGCTTCGATACGTCGACGACATATTCGTAATCTGGTCACACGGCGAAAACCACCTCATGGATTTTCTCGACTACCTGAACAGGAAACACAATAGACTCCGCTTCACCATAGAACTGGAAGAAAACAACAAACTACCGTTCCTCGACGTCCTTGTCACAAAATCACAAGACCGTTTGAGACACACTGTATACAGAAAACCGACACATACAAACAGATACCTCAACGCCAGATCTCACCATCACCCAACACAAATACAAGGAGTGGCCAATACATTGTTGTCCAGATCTTTTGACTCTCAGTTTTTCGTAGTATTTGGTGTTCTTGAAGGTCTCCTCCTCGTAGAGGTGTGTTATATTGATTCGTAGAGTTTCACGGATGGGTACATATGTATTGTTTATCCGGGAGTACATCCGTTCGTTAGATTGCTCTCCATTGAATGGAGTTTGCAGACGTTTCGCCAAAATCTCATTTGACATTTTCAATTCGTAGTCGTTGTTGTCCAGATCAGTACGCCTTGCAGACGACCAGAGCAGCAAACAAGAGTTAGAAATCACCAAACAAGCACTGAGACAAAACGGCTACACAAGACATACAATAGTAAAAGCAATATTACGCCAAACAACAACGCACCCACAACCCCCTCCAACCAGTGAAAACAGAAAAACAACTTACCTAATCTAACCTGACCTAAAATACACAAAGAAGGAACCCCTCTGAGACCGATTGTGAGCGCTTTTAACCCTCCTCTACAGATATTGGAGAAATACCTAGCCCAACTGATGCAATCTAAGGTAGATGAGGCAGAATCCTTCATCAAAAACTCAGAACACTTTATCCAAATTATCAGCAAAATCAAACTCGCTGACTCCGACATCATAGCCAGCTTCGACGTTGAGTCGTTGTACCCAAGCATTCCAACAGAAGAAGCCTTGCAATTGATCTCAAAAAATGAAGACTTTCCGGACTACGCAATAGAACTAGCGCAACACTGCCTCAAGAACGCATATTTTCTGTTCCAAGACCAATTCTACCGACAAAAACAAGGAGCAGCTATGGGCTCATCACTATCCCCAGTCGTGGCGAAGCTATTCATGACCTACTTTGAAAAAAGTGCCCTCCAGAATGCCACCCTCAAACCAAAATAATGGCTTCGATACGTCGACGACATATTCGTAATCTGGTCACACGGCGAAAACCACCTCATGGATTTTCTCGACTACCTGAACAGCAAACACAATAGACTCCGCTTCACCATAGAACTGGAAGAAAACAACAAACTACCGTTCCTCGACGTCCTTGTCACAAAATCACAAGACCGTTTGAGACACTCTGTATACAGAAAACCGACACATACAAACAGATACCTCAACGCCAGATCTCACCATCACCCAACACAAATACAAGGAGTGGCCAATACATTGTTGTCCAGATCAGTACGCCTTGCAGACGACCAGAGCAGCAAACAAGAGTTAGAAATCACCAAACAAGCACTGAGATAAAACGGCTACACACGACATACAATTGAAAAAGCACTTTACGCCAAACAACAACGCACCCACAACCCCCTCCAACCAGTGAAAACAGAAAAACAACTTACCTACCATACATCAGAGGGACAACGGATCGAATCGGAAGAATTCTACGGAAACACGATATATCAACCACATACAGACCTCATATAACTATCGGCGCCTCCCTGAGAAACCCTAAGGACAAAGTCAAATTAGAAAACCAGGGCGTTTACAGCATTTCCTGTGGAACATGTCAAGCAAAATACGTAGGACAGACCAACCGAAAAATGTCTGCGAGACTGGACGAACACAAATTATCCATCAAGAATAAACAAATGACATCTGCTCTCTTTCAACACCACATAAATACAGGCCATAAAATAGACTTTGATAGCTGCAAACAAATCGCCAACATAAACCACTTCGAAACCAGAACCATACGGGAAGCAATAGAAATAGAGAAAAAAGGAATCCTCAATAAGAGAGACCATGCTCTCAACCTTCCAACTACCTGGAAGTCCCTTCTCAAAAAAGACACCACACACAACGCAACAAACAACGCCGAACATCGAAACAATAACTCTACTCACAACTCCGAGGAGGCGGGGCCAACAACACCCAATCCAGAACGCCGATACAATCTTCGGCAAAGACGAGGCTTTAATACCGTGAACAACGTCGAAAATCCTCAGTTACCTACCACGACTACGCATTGAAAATGCCAAATGAGATTTTGGCGAAACGTGTGCAAACTCCATTCAATGGAGAGCAATCTAACGAACGGATGTACTCCCGGATAAACAATACATATATATATATATATATATATATATATATATATATATATATATATATATATATATATATATATATATAGCAGCAATAAAGAAATTATTAGAAGTTCATATTACAAAAGACTAAGAATTATCATCAAGAGTTATTTAACTAGTAAAACCTTTTCAGAGCTATCAACTCCTATGCTGTTCCTATTCTTACATCTTCTTTTGGAATTATTAAATGGTCTAAAACTGATCTAAATGAATTACAATGTCAAACGAGGAAAATGCTCTGCAAATATCATAAGCACCACCCAAAGTCAGCTGTTCAGAGAGTTACACTACCTAGACATCTTGGAGGTCGTGGATTAATTGATTTAAATAATCTTCATAGTAAACAGATTTTTCATCTACGTTCCCATTTTCATGATAAACAGAGAACGTCTAAATTACATGATATTGTTGTTGCTTCAGATTATAATCTTACACCTCTGAACTTGACAATGCAAAAGGTAGATTTTGATATATTTGATGATAATTCTAAAAGAGAAAGTTGGATGCAGAAGGAATTACACGGAAAGCACCCTAAAGAATTGAAAAATGATTATATTGATGAAATTGCATCGAATAAATGGTTAGTATCTGGAGAATTGTTTGCTGAAACAGAAGGCTTGGCAATTGCGATCCAGGACCAGGTTGTTTTACAAGGAATTATAGAAAACATATCATCAAACAAAATATAGATGATTCTTGCCGTAGATGTTTCTGTTCTTCAGAAACAGTTTTTCATATATTATCATCTTGCTCAGTCCTTGCTTCAACAGATTATTTAGAAAGACATAATGCCGTCGCTAATATTATTCACTTCAATCTAGGAATTAAACATGACCTAATTCCCAAAAGAAAAAATTTCAAAAATATGAACCTGAGATTATTTGTGAAAATGACAAATATAAACTTTATTTTGATAAAACAATTCTGTGCAACAGAGCTGTAAAACACAATAGACCAGATATCGTTCTTGATTGATATACAGAATGTCAAATAACCTCATATATATATATATATGTATATATATATATATATATATATATATATATATATATATATATATATATATATATATATATATATATATATATATATATATATATATAATATATATATATATATATATATATATATATATATATATATCGTAGTTTGTTTTTACCTCGACGACTTGCCCATATATCTGTTCATGCAATCAAACTGATTTCATGAAAAATATAAATCACCAATTCGGTAATTAATACCATTGCCAGGCAATGATTATAATCAAAACATATCCTGGAGTAATTATATATTAGGATAACGTTAAATGTTATGAGAATATATCAATCTACCAGAATATATACATAGTATAGCATCATCAGACGATGATATCAATGTACCAACGAGTAGTGTCAGAGGCTTTCTCCGGAAAAGTCCAGTGTACGGACTCTTAGTCCAGTAACACTGAATGTTACTCATTAATAGTTTCCTTTGTGTGAAGTGGTGAACGATCGAATAGAATACTGCTCTGAATATAAATATGACAAAATTGTCAGTTAATTATATTACATTTATATAAACAAATAAATAAAATATGAAATGAGATTCTGAGCAGTATAAACTAAAGAGAAAACCTATGACTCTACCTCATTATTATTTTCGAAAGAAACCTACGAAGAATATTACAAGATTTGATGACTGTTATCTTTTGTAACTGTTCAAACAAATTTTTCTTCAGACCCAAAATCTCAATACTTTTGTGAAGATTTCTAGGAATAACGCCTGTTGTAGAAATAATAATCGGTAGAATAAATATTTTCTTCATTTTCCACATTTTTAAATCTCGTCGCCAAGCATCATATATTTAGAAATTTTTTCATTGTACTTATTTTGTATATTATGTGTGTCGGGTATAGCAATATCAATTATATATGTTATTTGATTCTGTTTATCATTAAGAACGATATCTGGTCTATATATATATATATATATATATATATATATATATATATATATATATATATATATATATATATATATATATATATATATATATATAAGGGTATAACTGAAATGGTATCTCTTCGAAAATATTTCACTCCAATTGAATATCGCTAGTTATGGGCGCTTATAAAATTTCAGCTTGATATTGTAATTGGAACTCAAAAATAATTTACGGGCGGTCCCGGTGTATACTCCTGTATATTATATACCAGGAAATATACACAAATTATAGCCTTATCAGCTAAAGACATCCATGTGCCTCTGAGTACGGCGTATGGTTTTTTCCCGGAAAAATTGAATGTACACACTTAAAGCAAGTATTACTGAATGCTGTTACATTATTAGTCTTGTAGGAACTAACTGCAGGATTTCGTGATTCTTAACATCTATAAATGTCATATAAATGACATAAATGACGAATGTTCATAAGACGTATAATTGCAATATTTTTGCAAAGAAATCAAGGAATAACTTCAGTTGTAGAAATAGTAATCGAAGGAACAAAAATTATTTTGTTTCCTTTTATATTGAACTCGTTGGCTTATCTTCAGAAAGTTTTGCATTATATTTACTTTGAATATTGTGTATTCGGTAAAGCAATATCAATTATGTATCTTATTTGATTTTGTTCCTCTGTTAGTATATCCATTCTAGTGAGATTTCTATTATATTACGAAGAAAAGTTCTATCACAATAAAGTCTTTTATCATTGTCACAAACAATGTGAGAATCTCTTTGTGATACTTCTATCTCTTGAGAAAGAGGTCACATCTGTTGCTAGAATGAAATGTATAATATTATATTCAAGCTGCTGATGTCAGTATTGAGCAAGATGATCTCATAAAAAACCTTTTTCTGAAGAAGAAAATATGATCGAGCATTTAAAATATACAATGGAATTTCTTCAACCAAATGTAATGACCATTTTCAAATATAACTGCCTTAGACAGTACCATTTTATCATTTATATTAGTTTATAATACTTCTAATATTGTAATATTTCATCTTAGGGAAAAGGTAAGTGGAAACTTTGGTCAGATGAGCTAATGACGGCACCACCGATACCCAGAGATATTCCTGTCAACCAAATTATTGTTCCAACCATTGAAACCATAAGATATATTGCATTGATGACACTTCTAGTTCAACATCAGAAAGCTGTAATGGTTGTAGGACCAACCGGAACAGGAAAGTCTGTGTATATCATTGACTTTTTACTCAAGAGAAATAATACTCTTGTCTATCAACCACTATTCATTAATTTCTCAGCCCAAACCACAGCGAATCAAACTCAAGATATAATAATGTCCAAACTTGACAAGAGACGAAAAGGTAGATGCACTGTGATCACGAAAAATAATCAATAAATCAAAATAATAATTACAGGTGTTTTTGGACCTCCTGTTCAAAAGAAATGTGTTATATTTGTTGATGATGTGAATATGCCACTCAAGGAAATTTACGGTGCCCAACCACCAATCGAACTTTTAAGGCAGTGGTTCGATCATCATATGTGGTTCAATAGAAAAGAGATTGTGCCAATGAAACTTATAGATATTCAGGTAAAAGCTATTCAATACGATGATATTTATATCATACTTATGTTTTCATTTCACTTCAGTTTATGTGCGCAATGGGTCCTCCTGGAGGTGGTGGAAATACTGTAACTCCACGATTCACTAGACATTTCAACCATTTATGTATAGATGAATTCGAAGATACAATACTCATAAATATTTTCAGCAAAATTATGCTCTGGCATCTGGACACAAGGTAAAATATAATATTCTTTGATTCACATTGTCCTTAAACCATATTGATTCCAGAGGGTTTTCTAAGGACTTTGATCCTTGCATAGATCAAATAGTGAATGCTACTTTAGATATGTACAAAATGGCAAGAGCTAATCTTCTGCCAACTCCTACTAAATCACACTATTTATTCAACCTGAGAGACTTTTCCAGAGTGATACAGGTATGTACGAAAATGAATAAAATGAGCTATTTAACAATTCCCTATCTTCCCTCTATGAATGCCTTCTTGAATTTTTCGAAACTCATAGAGCCCAACCAGGTGACATTTTGAATAACACTATTGAGGTTGAAAAATTGAGTAGGTACAAAATTACTAGATAACTAGACATAAAAATTATAGAAAAATATATTATGGTTCCCTGGACAATTGAATAAGGAAGCGGAATTCATACCGGGCGCCCATTTAGTGCGGAATCAGTCCGTAATTTTATTCTTGTTAGGTATATTGATGAAGTATGCTAGAAAATAGTTATATTTTAATTTTCTGCATGTCCTTAAATTATTTTTTAGTATACAAAATATATTGCATATTATATAAAAGTTTTGTTTTTCAACTGAGACACTCCCCATGTTTCTCATAATTTTCAGACCAGTTAACCCTAAATGAGATGGGCTTTTTTCGCATTCACTAAACCGTTTTCGAAGAAATCTATATTTTGTGAACATAAGACTTTTTTCAAACTTCCCTTGTATCAACTTGAATCCTCTCAATTTTATTACTAAATCATGCTCATGAATCTAAATATGCAATAATAGCTAATTTTTCATTCAACTGTACAGGGTGTTCTGTAATGTATGTCAAACAATGTTTATCTTCAAACCACATTATTTCAATTCACTTATTTGGAACACCCTCTATATTGAGACAAGAAATAAAATATAATTCAAATTTCTATTGAAATGAATTTAATGCTAAGATATTCACATAATCGCACAACAGTTCTCTACATATTATTGAGATTGTTCTCTGTAATTTTACCGAATTCGTCTCGAATTCATTGCATCATATCACATCTTGTATTTAGTTCTTCTTGGTAAACTTGGTTTTTATTGTACTTCATTCATAAACGTCTATGGATGTTCAATGTAAAGATCCTTACTTTTTCGTTTATTTTCATTTCTCTAGAAACCTGGTTTTTAATTCGTTTTGAACTGTTGTCTCATTCGAAACATTATAGCTTCGATATGAATCCCTATATATTTGAGAATAATTTAAGGGCATGCAGCAAATAAGCGTGCATAATAAAAGTAATAAATAATGAGCCCATTAAGATCGCCTTTTCTATCCAAACAGCTAATACACTGAACGCCTAATATACAAAAATGCTTAATAAACTGAACGCCTTATACACTATACGCCTAATATATTGAATCCCAAATATACTGAACGCCTTTTCACATCCAACTCTTTCTATACTTATCGCCCCATTATATTCACTGATGTCTATAATTAATAGCTCTTTATATTACATGGAACTCTCATATATTGCCTCACACATCCTAAGGGTAATACAGCTTCAAGTATTGTTTTATGGAAAGTGATTCATCAACCATATAAATTTCAACACTGTTCACTACTATCCCAATTAAAAGAGATACATTAATTTTGAAAATCTCAACTTTCTCTAATTCAGCTAGCATAAGATTAAATTAAAAAGTTCCAACATTGATTCAAAAATACAAATTGTTTAATCACCTCTAAGGCATAAAAATTCAATCATCAACAACTCAAATATTAATTTACAATATCAGAAATTTTAGTTCCCAAAATATATAATTGATACCTCGAGATCGATGTATACAGATCTTAAGTTTCAAATTTCTAATTTCTACTTAACTGTTTTGATTCGAATACGATCGGATAATAATCAAATAAGATTCATGAATTTTAATGAATAACAAAAATGAGCTTGAAACTGCAAGATGGAGGAATTACTTCTCAAGTATATTAATGAAATAGAAAATGAAAGTTCTCCTCAAATTAAAATTTCTTGAGACTATCCAAAAGACAAAGGCAAGAAATTGGTGAGGAAATAAAGAAACACTACTGAATACATAGAAATTTCGGCTCATGTTATTGCCCTTAACATAACTATTTTGAATGAATTCAAATTCAACAAAAGTCACACAATTTCCTCACTGTAAAGAACAAACATCTTCTTGATTTAAGTGTTCTTCTGAAAAATAGAAAAGAGATTTAAACATCCACATATTTGTAAATTACGTTATGGAGCTTTATATTCAATACAATGATGTTAGCTAAATATCAGCCTTGGTACAAATGTTAATTTCCTAGATCCTTAAATGTCGAGTTGACAGTTGATTTCGAGCAGTCAGTTTCTTCTAAACTAGCTCTCATAATTCAATTTCTATCATTCAATTTTACTTTTTTGAATTCATTTCCTTTTGAAACTTTATAATATACTGTGAAATAAAAATGAAAGAAAGAAATTACGTTGAAACAACTCCATATTTTCATATTACGTGATGAACGTAATCATTTCACACAATTATATAAAATACTTAAAAAGTACAACTACCTATAACAAAAATCGTCAAATGAAGATAGCATCATCTAAGTAGTCGATGAATTATCTCCAAAATATGATTCACATAACTAGCTGCATGTTTCTTGTGACTTTCACAAATCTTGGATTGAAAATTGTGGTGATACACAATGAAATTTCGAATGCCACTTCTACACATTTGAACATCATGTTTCCCAGACCAGACACCTGTAAAAGAGAAACTTTCAACTTCAAATCAATGAGGAATACCTGTTATTCATTCAACAGTCTTGATAAAATTTCCTGAGAAAGAGTAACAGTGTGTTATGAATAGAAGGAACTCACAATAATCACCTTTTGTGCAACTGAGATGTAACAGAAAAATATTTGAGTATTCAGAAGTCAATGAAGTCCTGATGCTAACCATGAAAACAATAGTTTCAAAAGTAAATTTTGATAGTTAGAATCGTAGGTACATTTTAAGCCCTCTACTCCATCTCTTTCCTTCGGAGATGTATAACATTAACTTTCCTGTTATTACTTAATATTTTCTTTGGTTATCCACTATATATTGAAGTCCTAAGGCTTATTTCGAGGAAAGTCTTCCACTTCCGAAAGTGGAGAGAATTGTTGTAGTTTGAACTGGGCGGGAAGAAACGGACGGTGCGAATAATTTTTTCCGGTAGAGAAAGATCGGAGGAAGGTCCGAGTGAAATTCGGAGTCCTCAGCTCGAACGAAGAAGACGCGACGATTCTTCAAAAAATTTCGCCGAAACGTCGCCTCGGTCGAACGGAACGTCGAAGCGTCTAGATTTCTTCGGAATCGATAACTCGGATCTTTCGGAAGGCCATCGCAAAGGTCGATAAAGCGAAAATTCCGCAAAAAAGTTCCGAAAAAGCGAGAATAAAATACGTATCCGAAACCTTGCGGATGGAGGGGATAATTTTCTTGTACTTGTGCAGGTATACAAATTTTTCTATCGCCTTCGATCGCCACCAAACTGGGATAACGAAAAAGCCTCGATTTTTGCATATTGCGCCGCTATATTTAGATTCTCATAAAACCACGGGAATATTTTTCATTTAATTCTTTCTAGCATCCTTAATGGGATATAAAGAACAACTGAAACATAAATGTCAGATTCTTATTATATATATATATATATATATATATATATATATATATATATATATATATATATATATATATATATATATATATATATATATATATATATATATATATATATATATATATATATATATATATATATATATATATATATATATGACTGATATTTAGTTAACACCATTGTGATATATATGAAGATTCATAGTAATTTACAAATTTGTTGATCCTTGAATCTTATTTCTGTTTTGGTCTCTTCAGTTCAGAACATTTTTATTCTTTCTGGTGAGCAAATTGTGTGAATTTTTTCAATTTGACTTCATACAAAATAGTTTATGTACAGGGCAATCATATAAGGTGAAATTTCTATGTATTCAGTAGTGTTCCTTTATTTCATTACTAATTTTTACCTTTGTCTTTTAGATACTCTGAAGCGATTGTAATTTGAGGAGAATTTTCAGTTTCTATTTCATTAATTTTCTTGAGGAGTAAATCTTCTTGCTGTGTAAAGCTCGTACATTTTTTCAATTTTAATGCTACCTCAATTGCAGAGAGTTGGGAGTTTTAAATTGAATGTATCTTTTTGAATTGGGATGGTAGTGTATAGTGTTTGAATTTGTAGGGTTGATAATTCAGTATCCATAAGGAAATACCAGAAGTATGTGTGAGGCAATATAAGAGTGACTTCTATATAACATAAAGAACTATTAAATGTAAATATTAGTGTATCTAATGGAATGTTCATTATAGTAAGAGCGGAAACAGCATTCAGTATATTTGTCGTTTAGTATATTAGGCGTTTTCGTATATTAGGCATTTAGTATATTATCATTATTTGGCTTTACATTCCATTCTGGAATAGTAGCCGCAAAATGCCCAAAAAACTCGTTTTGGGCGAGTCAGTCCATCTGTGCCCTCCTCCTTACTTTACAACCTAATATTGGTTTTGGCCTCGTCTACTATTTTTCTCCAGTCGTTTTTGTTTTGTGTTCTGGAAATCCAAGCCTACACATCCATTCTGATCAAGTCTGTCACAACTTCATCTTCCCATCAATTTCTTGGTCTTCCTTTTGTTCTTCTCCTTCCGGCCTCTAATTTAGTATTTTCGTCAATTGTCTGTCTTTCATCCTTTTAACATGTCCATACAACTGTATTCTTCTAGCTTTGACTGTCTTTACTATGTTCTATTCTTCCAGTATATTCTCAATTTCTCTGTTCATTTATCGTCTATATTCTCCGTTTTCAGTTTTTCGAGTCCATATGTCCTTCTTATCATCTTCCGTTCGAATATTTTCTGGTTCTCTTTGTCTTGCTTTGTTATGCTAATCGTTTCAGCAGCGTATGTAACGACAGGTTTAATTGCTGTTTTATAAATTTTCATTTTGGTACTCCTCTTCATTCTCTTGTTTTGTAGAAGTCTTTTGTATTTCCAATATGCTCTATATCCTTCTTGTATTCTGTATGCTATTTCTATTTTCGACTCGTTCCTGTTATTGGTCATGGTTCTTAGGTATCTGAAATACTGTACCATTTCAAAATTCATGTCTGCTATCTTTACTTCCTTTTGTTCTTCTTCGCTCTTTCTAAATAATTTCATACATTTAGTTTTCTTCTGATTTATTCTCAATCCTCTTTTATCTGCTTTCACTATCAATTTTCTGAAATTCTCTTCAAGTTCTTTTTTGTTTCTCGCATTTTTGTCTGCATACGCAATCAAGTGGACAAATTTATTCGTTATTGTTCCTTCAATGTTGCAGTTCCTCACTACTCCAGCGCTTTGTTAAACAGTGTTGCTGACAAGCTGTCTCCTTGCCTAACTCCTGTTTTTATTTCGAATTCATCCGTGATACCACCGCCAATTATTACCGCTGCTTTTGTATTGCTTATTGTCATTTGGGTCAGTTTCATTATTTTTTCTGATATTTCCATTTCCTTCGTTTCCATTTCTATTAGCATCTTCCTTATGATACTATCGAAGGCTTGTTTAAAGTCAACGAAGAGTATCTTTAAGTCAATATTTCTCTCATAACATTTTTCTATTATTTGCTTTAGCTCCAAAATTGCGTCTAATAATGATCTGCCACTTCTGAAACCATTTTGCTAGTCACCAAGTTTGATTTTAGTAATTTGTTTGGGTTTTCGGTTGATTAGTGATGCGAGAATTTTGTATGTGGTACTGAGCAGGCTGATGCCTCTGTAGTTGGAGCAGTTATTTGTGTTTCCTTTCTTGTATATAGGAACAATCAGACCTAGGTTCCAGTCATTCGGCATTTTTTCAGTTTCCCATATTTGTTTTATAAGTTCATATATGCTGTTCAACAATTTTGTCTCACCGTATTTGATCATTTCATCGGTTGTGCTATCTGGTCCACTTGCCCTTTTGTTCTTCAGAATGCCGATTATTTCTTCGTATTCCACTTTTCTTAGATCAGTTTAACTATTATTATCTATGTTTTTGTTATTTCTCCTCTCACACATTTCTGCGTTCCTTTCCTCTGCTGAGAGTCTCATAAAATGTGCTATCCATTCAGAGTTTTCTATGTTATTGAATGTTTTCCTACTATTCTGTTTCTTAATGTACTAATATAATTTCGAGTGGTTCTTGTTCTCGTTTTCTAGGTTTTCTAAGAAGTTTTCTATCCATTCTGTTTTCTCTCTTCTGAGAATTGTTGTTGTTAGTTTTCTGCTTTCTGTATAATTTACTCTGTTACATTCTAGTTTCGTTCTTATCCATTTCAGCATTGATTCTTTCTTCTTTCTGATGAATTCGTCGCATTCTGCGTCGAACTTTTCATTGTTTTTATGTTCCTTCTTCTGGCTCGTTATTTTGTAGGCAGCTCTTGTTATGTCTCCTTTCAGATTATTCCATATCACTTCTATGTCTTTCTTTCCTCTTCCATAGAGTCTTCTCTGATTTTCTCTAATACTCCTCTGCTTTTGATGTTATTTCTTCAAACGTTTCAGTTTCGTGTTAGTTTCGGCAACCATTCTCATTTTTATTTTACCTATTATACGTTTGTGGTCGGAGTTAACATTTGCGCCTCTGTATGATCTAACGTCTTCCACAACACACTCACGTCTTTTGGAAACCAATAGGTGGTCTATTTGATTTCCAGTTGCTCTTCCTCGAATAAGCCAGGCAACTTTCTGGTCTGGCCTGTGCTGATATTCGGTACTTGCAATAAACATATCGGTTTCAGTTGCAAAATGGGTTTATCATAGGCCGTAGTCGTTGCTGATTTCATGAAGCGTCTCCTTTCCTGCTATTTCTGTCAAAAAATCTTCTTTTCCTATTTTGGCATTCACATCTTCTATCACTAATAGCATGTCATATTTTGATACGCTTTCGCGCGTTTTATTCAGTTCATCATAAAAATTGTATTTGAATTCGTCGCTTGACTCTTCAGTCGGTGCGTAAACATTTACCACTGTTATGTTCGCTATATCGTTTTTAATCCTCAAAAGAGAAATTCTTCCATGAATTGTTCGGTATTCGATAACTGTATGTATGAATTTTTTGTTGATTAGAAAACCTGTACCATTTTTCGTCTCTTATTTTCTCCACCGTACATGAGTGTGTAGTTTTTTATTTCAAGTGTACTATCTCCTTCTGATCTTATTTCTTGAAGAGCTAATATATCGTGTTTATACTTTTGAGTATCAGTAGTTATTTCTTCAGTTTTATTTTGTGGCAACATCGTTCTTACATTCCATGATCCAAGTTTAAGTAAAGGTTTCTTTTCCCTCCTTATTCTTCTTTTGCTTTTTATTATCGCTTTTTTGTGTGTGTGTTCTTCCTAGCCTGCCGCAAAGCCTGCTCAACCCCAGACGCGGCAGGTTCTGTCAGTTTTTTGTAGTCGTGTCTTCTTCGTCTCCCAAATCAACGAGAGAGTATTTTTTTGTGTTATTTGCTGCTGGTCTGATTTCGCTCAATCTATATTTCGTTTCTTCCTTGATTTTATCGGTCTTTTTTAGCGCTTCAACCATATCTTCTTTTGTGCTAAGAGCATTCATATTTCTTAGGAATAGGGTTTTCATTTTTGTGTTAAGTCCTGCTTTCCTTATTTTCATACATTATTTGTTATCTATCAGGTCGATAAATTTTTCGTCAAAATCTTTTTTATCTGTTATGATTGATAAAATCGCCATCTTTGTTGCTTCTCAGACTTTTAATTGCAATACTCAATTCAGTCTCATCAATTTTCTCTTTTGTACTTGCCATAAGATCGTTGAAGGTTTTGTTCGTTCCTTGCACTATGAATGCATTTGTTCTTCTTTCTTTACCGATACTCGTTTTTGATTTGTCTTCCCTTGTCTTGAAGTCTGTTGTATATATTCTCACCTTTGTATTCATTTTTTGAAATATAAATTCTATCATTTTGCGTAACCTATCAACAGATATTATGTTAATGTAATATATCGTAATTATGTGGTCTGATTTTGTTTCCTCTTTAACCTTGGATGAATGGTTCCAAATATCTTAATCACAGTCATTGTGTATGACTTCTATAATTTTAGTAAAGTTATGTTCCGTTGACACATTACCGTCTGTCCTCCTTGTAGTGATCTGTTTCATGACTGCAAAATTATTTTATTAATTTTATTTGTTAAATTCTTCGTATTTATTAATAAACAGTCTTTGAATTCTTTTTTGCATGTAGAGATCATCTGGTTCTACTATTACCACTTTTGATGTCGCCTCTTCATCCTCTATGGTGTTCCCAATTATAACTTCCGTCCTTTTGAAAAGGTCTTTTTCCCACACTTCAAGTTTCTTTATCTCAATTTTTGTGTTATGATTTTCCTCTCCTTTCCAGTTCTCCTGTATACCTTGTGATAGCTTCCAATGCTTCCATAATAATAAAAGCTTTAGCGTCCTCCTTTTTCTTTATCACCTCTTCATATCGGACTTCTGGATACGTTTCTTCCATCTTTCTTTTCTTTCGTTGATCAGAACTAACTGTGCTGCTCCTGAATAGTTGGCAAAGTTATCTTGCACTCTTTGTTTTAATATTCCTTTTCTATTCTTTGCCTAGTGTATCCATATCCAAATTGTCATTAGCTTTGGTTGTCTTCATGTCAGTAGCTTCTTTATTTCGAATATTGTAAAATTATGTTTTGTTTCAAGCCTTACACCGTTACGCAGTAGAATATATATATATATATATATATATATATATATATATATATATATATATATATATATATATATATATATATATATATATATATATATATATATATATATATATATATATATATATATATATATATAAATATTTATGTAAATGTGTATGTGTAAGGCTTGATACAAAACATAATTTTTCAATATTCGAAATAAAAAGCTACTGACATGAAGACAGCTATTGACAATTTGGATATGAATACACCAGGAAAGAACAGAAAAGGAATATTAAAAGAGTGCAAGACAACTCTGTCAACTATTCAGGAGCAGCTCAGTTAGTTCTGACCAACGCAAGAATAGAAAGATGGAAGAAACGTATCCAGAAGTCCGATATGAAAAGGTGATAAAGAAAAAGGAGGACGCTAAAGCTTTTGTTATTATAGAAGCATTGGAAGCTATCACAACGTATACAGGAGAACTGGAAAGGAGTCTAGAGGAAAACCATAACGAAAAAATTGAGATATAGTAACTTGCTGTAGCTATCAATTAACAGATTGAGGTTATAACTATAGAATCTACAAAGCAATGGTTCGAATCTCATAAGTTTGTAAAATATGATGCACATACGCAAGTCGACATACCATAAACAAAATAGGAAATTTTTAAATGAAAGAAACAGAAGTGAGGGAAAAAGACCTTCTCAAATGGACGAAAGTTATAATTGGGAACCCCATAGAGGATAAAGAGGCGACAACAAAAGTGATAATAGTGAAACCAGATGATTCCTTCTTGCAAAACAGAATTCAAAGACTGTTTATTAATAAATGCCATGAATTGAATAAACTAAATGGAAATTTTGAAGTCATGAAACAGATCACTACAAGGAGGACAGACGGTCAAGTGTCAAAGGAACGTACCTCTACTAAAATTATAAAAGTCATACACAATGACTGTGATGAAGATATTTCGAAACAATTATCCAAGGTTAAAGAGGAAACAAAAGCAGACAACATAATTGCGATACATTACATTAACATAATATCTGTTGATAGGTTACGCAAAATGATAGAGTATATATTTCAAAAAAAGAATACAAAGGTGAGAATGTATATAGCAGACTTCAAGACAAGGGAAGACCAATCAAAAACGAGTATTGGTATAGAAAGAAGAACAAATGCATTCATAGTGCAAGGAACGAACAAAACCTTCAACGAACTCCTGGCAAGTACAAAAGAGAAAATTGATGGAACTGAATTGAGTACTGCAATCAAAAGTCAGAGAGGCACCAAAGATGGTAATTTTACTTATCATAACAGATAAAAAAGATGTTGACGAAAAGTTTATCGACCTGATAGATAACAAAGAATGTATGGAAAAAAAGAAGGCAGGATTTAACACAAAAATGAAAACCCTAATCCTAAGAATTATGAATGCTCTTAGCACAAAAGAAGAAGTGGTTGAAGCACTAAAAAAGACCAATAAAATCAAGGAAGAAACGAAATACAGATTGAGCAGAATCAGACTAGCAACAAACAACACAAAAACGATCACTCTAGCAATAGAAGAAGCAGTAGCTGAAGAACTACTAAAGAGTAAAAACATACGAATCGGTATGATTGAATTTGAAATTTCGAGACAATATATGTCAAAAAATGTTTCAAATGCTGGGCACACGATCATCAAGTAAAAGGATGCAAGGGACCTGATAGGTCCAAAATGTGCAGAAAATATGGCATGGAGGAACATCAAGCCACAGAGTGTACAAATGAGGAATACTGTCCGCTGTGCGAGAAAGGAGGACACAAGGCAGGAAGAGGAAAATCTAAACACTTCAAAACAGCACTAGAGAAAGGAAGAAGAATTCAGGCAAAATACTTTCCGTTGATTTGGGAGATGAAGAAAACACAACCACAAAAAAATGACAGTGGCTGCCGCGTCTGGGGTTAAGCAGACTTTGCGGCAGGCTAGGAAGAAGACACGCAAAAAAGAGATAATGAAAAGCAAAAGAAAAACAAGGAGGGAAAAGAAACCTTTACTCAGACTTGGATCATAGAACGTAAGAACGATGTTGCCAACAGATAGAATTGAAGAATAAGCTACTGAAACACAAAACTATAAACTAGATATATTAGCTCTTCAAGAAATAAGATCAGAAAGAGATGGTTCACTTCAAATAAAGAACTACACACTCATGTATGGCGAAAATAAGAGAGGAAAAATAGTACAGGTTTTCTAATCAACGAAAAATTCATACATAGAGTTATCGAATACAGAACAGTTAATGGAAGAATTTCTCTTTTGAGGATTAAAAACGATATAGCGAGCATAACAATGGTAAATGTTTACGCATCGACTGAAGAGTCAAGCGAAGAATCCAAAGAGAATTTTCATGATGAACTAAATAAAACGTGCGAAAGCGTACCAAAACATGACATTCTATTAGTGATAGGGGATGTGAATGCCGAAATAGGAAAAGAAGATTTTTTGACAGGAATAGTAGGAAAGGAGGCGCTTCATGAAACCAGCAACGACAACGGCCTAAGATTAAACCATTTTGCAACTGAAAACGTTTTGTTCATTGCAAATACCAAATATCAGCACAGGCCAGAACACAAAGTAACCTGGTTTATACCAGGAAGAGCAACTGGAAATCAAATAGACCACCTATTGGTTTCCAAAAGGCGTGACTGTGATGTGGAAGACGTTAGATCATACAGAGGCGCAAATGTTGACTCCGACCACATACTTTTAATAGGTAAAATTAAAATGACAATGGTTACAAAAACGCAAAGGAAACTGAAATGTAAGAAGAAATGGAACTCAGAAGAAATAACCTCAAAAGTAGAGGAGGGCGAGGGAAGAAAGTAGAAACAAAGAGGTTATATGGAATAATCTGAAAGAAGACATAACGAGAGCTGCCTACAAAATAACGAGCCAGAAGAAGAAACATTTAAACAATGAATGGTTCGACGCAGAATGCGAAGAATTGATCAGAAAGAAGATAGAAGCAAGGCTAAAATAGATAAAAACGAGACTAGAATGGAACAGAGTAAATTATACAGAAAACAGAAAACTAACAACAAAAATTCTCAGAAGAAAGAAAATGGAATGAATAGAAAACTTC
Source organism: Cryptolaemus montrouzieri (assembly GCA_013387265.2). Taxonomy (NCBI): domain Eukaryota; kingdom Metazoa; phylum Arthropoda; class Insecta; order Coleoptera; family Coccinellidae; genus Cryptolaemus; species Cryptolaemus montrouzieri. Next base: position 74,221 of record JABFTP020000176.1, on the reverse strand, counting down.
TTAGAAAATCTAGAAAACGCGAACTATATCAGTATATTAAGAAACAGAATATGAGAAAAACATTCAATAACATAGAGAACTCTGAATGGATAGCACATTTTATGAGATTCTCGGTAGAAAAAAGGAACCCAGAAATGTGTGAGTGGAGAGATAACAAAAGCATAGATAATAAAAGCGAAACTGCTTTAACAAAAGTGGAATACGAAGAAATAATCGGCAATCTGAAGAACAAAATGTCAAGTGGACCAGATAGCATAACCAATGAAATGATCATATACGGTGGGAGAAAAATGTTGAACAGCATATATGAACGTGTAAAAGAAATATCGGAAACTGAATAAAATTCCGAATGACTGGAACCTGGGTCTGATAGTTCCTATATACAAGAAAGGAAACACAAATAACTGCTCCAACTACAGAGGCATCAGCCTGTTCAGTACCTCGTACAAAATTCTTACATCAATAATCAATATATAAATATATAAGTATATATATATATATATATATATATATATATATATATATATATATATATATATATATATATATATATATATATATATATATATATATATATATATATATATATATATATATATATATATATATATATATATATATAGATTATTTGTGAAAATGGCAAATATAAATTTTATTTTGATAAACTAATTCTCTGCAACAGAGCTGTAAAACACAATAGACCAGATATCATTCTTAATGATAAACAGAATCAAATAACATATATAAATGATATTGCTATACCCGACACACAAAATATACAAAATAAATACAATGAAAAAATTTCTAAATATATGATGCTTGGCGACGAGATTAAAAAATGTGGGAAATGAAGAAAATATTTAATGCTCAAGAAATGTATTCAGAATCTACAAAGTTCATTTTTCTTTCATGGTTATTTTAACCTCTATGCATAGAAAAACGTTCTGGAATCAATTAGTGGATCTTACAAAATGATGGGATATCCTTTGTGTTGCTATTAATAGGTATTGAGCTCTTTTGTATAATGATATTTTATCTGGAAGGAACTCGATAAAGTTTTCGTTTCGTCATTTACAGTATGTATCATATGAATATTTAAAGCTACCCACTAAATGCTATATCTGTTTTGAAATATTTGAAGCTGGATGTCAATATGGCCGTGTCATTTCAAATTGAATTTTCGTTTCAGTTTATTCAAGAGGAAGTACGTTTCTACAATTATTCAAATGTAAAAGTTCATGAGAATCAATGTGTTTGACAATGTTCAAGTTCGAACCAAAGAAAATAAGATCTCAAATTTGCACAAAAGGTTATTATAGTGAGTTCCTTCTATTCATAACTCATAGTTACTGTTTCTTAGGAAATTTTATCAAGGTTGTTGAATAAACTTCAGCAATTCCTCCTTGATTTGAAGTTGAAAGTTTCTCTGCTATAGGTGTCTGATAGTAGGAAATATGATGTGTAAATAAGTAGAAGATGCATATGAAGTTTTATTTTGTACATCCACAACTTTCAATCCAAGATTTATGAAAGTCACAGGAAACATGCTTGAGCTTATGTGGTTCATATTTTGGAAAAAATTCAACTACTACTTAGAGAATGCTATGCAATTTGACAATTTTTGTAAAAGGTGGTTTTACTATAGGTATTTTGTATAATTGTGTAAAATGAGTATGCTCATCACGTTATACGGAAATATGAAATTGTTTAATGCAATATCTTCCTTTCATTTTCATTTCATAGTATATTATAAAGTTTCACAAAAAATGAATTGAAGAGCAGTAAAATTGATGAATAGAAATTTCACTTATTAGAGAGCAAGTTTATAAGAAGCTGACTTCCCCAAACCAATTGCCAACTCGACAGTTAAGGATCTAGGAAATTAACAGTCACAAGAAACAGTTTCACTGATACTGATATATAGTTAACATCATTATATTGTCATGAACATAAGGAACTATTAAGTAAAAATATAAATAATGAAGTGAATATAATAAGGAAATCAGTATAGAAAGAGTTTGGTATAAAAAGACGTTCAGTATATTAGGCGTTTAGTATATTGGCTATTTTGATATAAAAGGCGATCTTAATGGGCTCACTAGTCCCATATAATACTAAAGCAGTAAGGCTTATTTCGAGGAAAGTGGAGGGGAAGGTTGGAGTTTGAACTGGGCAAGAAGAAAGGGACCGCGCGAAAAAACCGGGGGTCGTTGGCCCCCTCGAATATTTTTTCCTCTGGTAGAGAAACGTCATAGGAAGGTCCGCTCGAAAGTCGAAGTCCGTACCTCGAACGACGGAGGCGCGACGATTTTTCGTAAATATTCGCCGAAACGTCGCACCGAGCGAACAGAACATCGAAACGGCGAGATTTCCTCGGAATCGATAACTCGAATCTGTCGGAGGGCGATCGGACTTGTCGACCGAGAAAAAATTCCGGGAAAAGTTCCGAAAAAGTGAAAATGAAATACGTCTCCGAAATGTCGGAGATGGAGGGGATAATTTCTATTGACTTTTGCAGCTTTACAAATTTTTAAATCGTCTTCGATCGCTTCCAAACCTGGACAACGAAAAAGCCTTAAGCTTTGCATTTTGCGCCGCAATAGTTAGATTCCCATGAAACCACGGGAAAACGGAAAAATCGTCGATCGAACGAAAGGCCATTGGCCGACTTTCGCAAAATTTCGCTCTACCATCCTCATTCCGAGGATTTTCGAAGGCCAGAACATTTTCGAAGAATAGACCGGAAACACGGGGGCGGTGGCAGTCACCCTCCCTTACTCTCTTCAAACATCCGTTTCACTATCTGTCGAGGCAAAGAAGAAGAAGTTTCAGAGGGGATCGTACCCGGAAACGCAGGTGAAAAGAAAAGACGGGATACAAAGGAATGTTTATATCCCGTCTATTCTCTCAATAAACGATTGAATATCCGTCCTGTACGACGGACATTGTCAGATACAACGGACTATGTCGAATGTCGATGCCGAAAAACAACAATTCACTATAGCGACCCGAAGCCTTCATGGTGAATAAATGTTGATATTGCCTAGATGGCCAATGTTACCTCGGGCAATAAGAAGAAGAGAAGAAAAAGAAATGTTGATAATGGTTGAAGTGATCAAGATAATATTTCCACAATCAACAATCTCATAAAAAAGATCAGAATAGAGGACAAAATAATATTTATGGCTCCCTGAACTGATAAATTTGACATAATGATGGAATGAGCAGTAGGGAGAGTCTAAGAAAAATAAGAGGAAATATATCAGAAGTTTCTATACATATGTTATCATATAAAGACTGGAAATTTGAATTTGAACTCATTTTTAGTAAGAGCTCTAGCTACGTAGAGTGTTGAGTAGATTATAATTTCTTATTGTAATAGATGTTATTCTGAAAGTATTTGAGAAAAACATCACACATAATACAAAAGTTTGGAATCAATTGATATTTGTAAATGATGTGATAGTATGTCCTACGAACAAAAAGAGATTGCACTATAATTTGCAAGTATGGACTATAGAGTTGAAAAAATAAGATATGATTGAAACAAAAGAAAAGCGATGGTCATGGAAAGATATCACAAACAAGTGTATATGGAAATAGTTGAAACGAAACTGGATCAAGTAAAGTCATTCAGGTATTTAGCAGTGATAATACAAGATGGTGATATGGAACATAAGAGGATAGAAAATGCTTATCGCGTTTCTCAATACCAAACTGATTTGTGAGAAACAGGAAGATGAGTGAAAGCTGCCTTCTGAGTTTGGCGCAATAGAGCAAACTACAGGTTATCAAAATGAAATACCTGGGAAGAGTAAAGGAAGTGATACAAAAAAGGGACTGATTGAAGAAGGAAGATAAAAATATGAACTGGAAGAAATATCTTTCTTGGAATGTATCAAATGGCATCTGTTGATATGGTTGAACATTCGGTGGAGATGAGAAGAGGGACCAGTGCATATAGCAAACATAAGTCAGGAACTGCTGGGTGGGTGGAAAATTTGACAGACATCGAATGACATTCTACATTTATAAAAGAAATGCACAAATTGGAATGAAGCCAAACAGCTTGCTAAACACATAGCACACGAAGAATATATACAGACACAAAATGTCAATATTTTTGTGAAGATTCCTAGGATTGACACATTTTTTTAATCTCGTCGCCAAGCATCATATATTCTGAAATGTTTTCATTTTATATATTTTGTATATTATGAGTGTCGGGTATAGCAATATCTAATATATGTGTTATTAGATTCTGTTTAACAGTAAGAATGATATCCGGCCCATTGTGTTTTTCAGTTCTGTTGCATAGAATTCTTTTATCAAAATAAAGTTTATATTCCTCGTTTTCACGAATAATCTGAGGATCATATTTGCAATATTTTATTCTTTTGGGAATGAGGTCATGTTTAATTCCTAAATTAAAATGAATAATATTAGTGAAGGCATTATGTCTTTCTATATAATCTGTTGAAGCAAGAACCGAGCAAGATGCTAATATATAAAAAAACTGTTTCTGATAAACATAAACATCTACAGCATGAATCATCTATAAGTTGCATGATGATGTGTTTTCTATAATTCTACGTGAAAACAACCTGATCCTGGGTCGCAATTGCCAAGCCTTTTATTTCAGCGAACAATTCTCTAGATACTTACAATCTATTTGACGCAATTTCTTCAATATAATCATTCTGCAATTCTGTAGGGTGCTTTCCGTGCAATTCATTTTGCATCCAACTTTCTCTTTTAAAATTATTATGAAATATATCAAAATCTACCTTTTGCACGGTCAAATTCAGAGGTGTAAGATTATAATCTGAAGCAACAACAGTATCATGTAATTTAGACGTTATCTGTCTATCATGAAAATGAAAACGTAGATGCAAAATCTGTTTACTATGAAGATTATTCAAATCAGTTTATCCACGACCTCCATGATGTCTAGGTTGTGTTACTCTTTGAGCAGCTGTCTTTGGATGGTGCCTCTCTTCTATAAATGTAGAATATATATGTATATATAAATGGATGGATATATATATATATATATATATATATATATATATATATATATATATATATATATATATATATATATATATATATATATATATATATATATATATATATATATATATATACATTACATTAAAATTTTCTATGTTGGTGTTGTCTTCGATCGATGTGGAAATGTTCCTAGTTGATTCCGTATACTTGTCTGTCGATTTTATTTTTTGTATGTCGACTTGCCTATGTGCATCATATTTTGGTATATCTACCTCTTCAAACTTATGGGATTCGAACCATTGCTTTGTAGATTCTCTAGTTATAACCTCCTCTGTTGCTTGATAGCTACAGCAAGTTTCTTTATCTCAATTTTTGTGTTAGGGTTTTCCTCTATTTTCCCTTCCAGTTCTCCTTTATACATTGTGATAGCTTCCAATGCTTCCATAATGACAAAAGCTGTAGAGTTCTCCATTTTATTTATCGCCTCTGCATATCGAACTTCTGGATACGTTTCTCCCATCTTTCTTTTCTTTCGTTGGTCAGAACTAACTGAGCTGCACCTGAATAGTTGATAGAGTTGTCTTGAACTCTTTGTTTTAATATCCCTTTTATGTTCTTTGCCTGGTGTATTAATATCCAAATTTTCATTAGCTGTGGTCGTCTCCATGTCAGTAGCTGTACAACTGCTTCCAGCTTGACTTTCCGCTGGATCAGCATGACGGTCGAGTGATAACGGTCCCGAGCAGCCCGCATTTACACTGCTCTTGACCGGTACTGGGGTTTCAATCCCCTGCATCGTAGTCTCTGCGTTTTTATTGTATTCGGCATCTATAATCTCAATTTAATATTTTTTGCGTTTTCACCTTACATGCCGAGGTTATGTCGTCGCCTGGTTTCAATGTACTCATAGCCACCCGCTCTGGGTCAGACGCTACGGGCCGGTTTTCTGTTAGGGTTTTCCTTCCCTTAGCCTTTGCAGCTACCACTCCTCAGTACAAGGCAGTAACTTTTCTCTTTTAGTCGCCTCTTATGACGGGCAGAGTTACCCTGGGGATATTCTAACTCCCGGAACCCATACGAGGATTTAGTATATAAGCTTTTTAAATATGGGTGATCTTAATGGGCTCACTAGTTTTGATAATTGAACTATTGAGTGGTCCCACATAATAGGTTAAATATCATTTATCATTCTATTTTCAAAACTCTCTACTGTGAATCTATTAATCTTGTACAATAGGATCAACTAGTTGGTAGCGATTTAAGCCATTAAGAGGAGTTTCCAGAGGACTATCTGATGAAAGACTCTTGAGAGTTGCCTCAACAGTAAGAAAATGTGCTAATGCCGTTGGGGAGTTAGGATCACTGTTAAGCATGAACAGAGGCCTGCTATTCGTCACTGCTTCAGTTTGGACTATAAATCCGAAGCAACTTCATATGAACAGCTTTCACAGAAAGACAAATGAATAAGCAAATATATGCTTCTGACAAATTACGCTGTCCTCTTTTCCGAGTGTAATGGTAAGCGGACCAGCGTAGTCAACCCCAGTGCGGTCAAATATGTGAGAACTCTCAACGCGATAACCAGGAAGCGGAGCCATTTTTGGAATGATTATTCTCGGAAGTGCCCGAAAACAAATATTGCAAGCAAATATGCGAGAGTGAATACGAGTGCGAGCGGAAGGTATCCAATATTTTTTGCGAATTTCAGCCAAAACAAAGTGTTGACCAGCATGTACTAGGTTAACATGGTATTGATCAACGAGCAAATCAATAAATTTTCCTTTTGAGGGTAGCAGAACTATTTGTTTCTGATCGTACGATAAAGTAGTGTTTTGCAGAGGACCCCCCACCCATAGGATACCATTGTCAAAAAAAGGATCTAAATGGCACAGGTTATTGCGTATAATTTGATTGTTGCGTAATTTAGAGATTTCTTTAACGTAATAATTTTCTTGAAGAGACCTGACCCAGAATTCTGTCGCCTTTCTGAGATCTTCACTTCGAATAAATGAAGTTCCGAGATTTTTCCTCGTGTAAGCACGAAAAACATAAGCTGTTGCTCTCAACAACTTTTTGAATGAAGAAACACTATCGACTAGGCACCTCAGAATATTATCGACTGGTTGTGTAACTAGTGACGCAGAAACCTTCATTTCTGACTCAGAATTATTATTATTGGAAATGGGCAAACAAGATTCATTCTCATGCAACCAAGATGGACCTGTCAACCAAAGTGTATGATTTATAAGACCCTCTGGCGAAATTCCTTTTGATAAAACATCAGCTGGGTTATCGTCTCCGGGAACATATCTTCAATATTGAAATGATATGTTATCTTTAATTTGAGCGATGCGATTGCCAACAAAAATTTTCCATTTTGATGAATCTGAATATACCCAGTGCAAAATGATCTTGGAATCCGTGAAAGCGACTATTTTATCGAAAGAATGGCGAAGTTTATAGCTATCGATGTCAGTGCGCATGAGTCTTGATAATAATACAGATGCAAGTAATTTGAGGAATTGAGAAAACTTTAGAAGGAGCAAATTTTAACTTGGCGCATAATAATTGGATATGTGCGCATCTACCGCTAATATCTGTGTGGACATAAATACAAGCCCCGTAAGCCTTTTCTGAGCTATCAGCGAAACCCACCAATGAAATGTATGAACCATCATGAATTGCAATATGGCATGTTTCAGATACTTGCTTCAACAGCGAAGTGTATCTCGAAATTTGTTCCACTTTTCTCGAGTGAAACTGGCGGTGCGTCATCCCAACCAATACCCTACTGCCAAAGTTCTTTTATCATAATCTTCGCAACAATTGTTACGGGAGAAACTAATCCCAACGGATCGAAAATCCGAGCTAACACCGACAGCATATTTTTTTGTACAAGGTAATTGCATATCATCAACAATGCAAGTTAATAAATCTTTATTGGGCGACCATTGTACTCCAAGTACCCTTGAAGAGGAGTGTGAGTCGAAGTCAATCATAGTTAGTTGCCTTGATTCAATAGGTATCTGCGACTTAAGTGCCAGAAAATTCGATGTCCATTTTGCGAGTGAAAAACCACCTAAGCCAACATTGCATTTAGTTGTTCATAAAGATCAAATAATTCGGATTCCGAATCAGCAGAGCTGGCAATATCGTCTAAAAATGTATCTCGCTCTGCTACTACAGGAGCGAGTGGAAATTGAGTTTTTTCAAGTGTAGACAGAAGACGTACGACCCTATTTGCTGAGTATGGTGAGCTTGTGCAACCAAAGACAACTTTGTCGGTTTCATAAACATAAAGTGGTTCATTCGGACATAATCTCCATATGAAACGTTGAAATCTACGACCTCTTTCATCAACTGTGATTTGCAAAAACATGCGTTTTATATCTGCTGTGAGGACTAATTGAAAAAGTCTGAAATGTATGAGAATATTGAGAATATCAACGTGCAGCTTAGGGCCAAAATAAAGCAAATCATTGAGCGAAAAAAATAAACTAGTTGCAGCAGATGCATTATATACAATTCGGAGATGTCTTGAAGGATGCTTCGGACGATATACTCCATGATATGGCATGAATTAATTACCCCATCGGATATTTCAGAAGCTTGACCTACTTCTGAAATAGTACCATCCTGAACATTCTCTTTAATAATGTTCACATATAACGTGTGCATTGAGATATTGCGATGTAACCTACGTTCAAGGGATAAAAATGTTGAAATACAAGCTTCTTTCGAGGCACCCAATAATTCTGGAGTATGGCAAAATGGTAAACGAACTGGTAAATGAACCATTTCTATTGCGAATATATGTTTCCATGAAAATTCTATCACATTCAGCTTCTTCTGCGTTCAGTAACGTTCTATCAGGAACCTCATCAAGTAATCAAAATTTTTCGACAAGTAACTCAAGAGAAGGCTGTGAAAAGAAACATAGTTGTGAATTATCCTCAATTGCAGCTCAACCCATGATGACATAACCCTGCGTCTTTTCCAAAGCAGTCGGAGTAGAGACTCCGCCATTTATCTTTTTGTTTCCAGCAATAAGTGGCCAAAGTTCAGCACCGATCAATAGCTCCACATCATGTGGTTCGAAAACCTATCGTCTGCGAGTTGCAAATTTTTCAAATGTGACAGCTCTGAAATAGAAACGGGAGCTGAGGGAACTCGATCACTAAGACGTTCAACTACAAGCTCGTGAATATCATAAATATGCTAAGAATCAAATTTTGAGAAAAACTTCAGATTTGTGAAATGTTCAAAGGCGATGAACCAATTCCTTCCACCACTGACCTAAATGGCTCTAATGGCAGACCCAATTTGAGACATGCTTTATGAGTGAGAAAATGTGATTTCGAACCTCCGCCTAGAATACCGCGCAGTTCGTGCGTTTTACATCGAAAATCTTCAACGAGAACTGTTACTGTGGCTAAAAGAACAGTGGATGGAATATTCGGTTATTCCTGCGTGGAACAATAGACTTGCGTAGAACCTGATGTGGAACTGTTAGGATTTTGTGATGAATAATCATCAGGAACATGACCAGCAGAAGCATAGCGAAAAGTAGAGCATTGTGCCAAGTTAGGTTAGGTTAGGTTAGGTTAGATTAGGGTCTATTATCTCAACTTTTCTGTGAAGTACACTGTGATGCTTTTTTACCACAGCCACCTATCTGATAGCCAGTATTTGACTTGCAGGAATTGCCCATATGAAGTTTCGAAAGACAATTGAAACAAATTTTATTTGATTTTGTGTAATTACAACGATCATCTACTTTCATATTTTTGAAAGATGGACAAAGGTAAAGAGGTGAATTTTTGCAACACTGCATAATAAGCAACCATTATTATTTTTGATGCGAAAGGTATCACACCAGCTTCTGGTTTTTGCAGTTCATGAGCCGTAAAAACGTTACCTGAGGAATTCGAAGTTCTCTTCGACGAAGAAAATGTTTTATTTTGTGACTGCGATCTGGTAGAATAATGAGCTTTGCTTTAACGAATTATCAAGAGCCTGTTCAGAGTAGGTCTGAAAATTTTTGAAATTCAAAACCTTCTCAAGATAAATCGACGCAAGTGATCTATCTTTGAGTGATTTCAAAATGAGTGCATAATTTTCAGCAGTAGGAGAAATAGATGTGCATACTGATTTTGCAGAACCACTTAAATGTGTAGCTAAATGCCTAACCTTTTCAGCATCCGTATACATATCATTTTCATGAACCATTTTTGAGAAACGTTAATAAAAAATAGGCCATTCCTCTGGTGCGCCACTGAATCTTAGCAAATTGGTCGGTTGAAGTGTTCCGCCGAAATTATTTGAAAATCTTATCTCTTTGATGCCTTTGATCTCCCTTTCTTCCCTCTGAAGTAATGGAAAAAATCGTGTATAATGCAATAAATTTCGTCAAATGTCTCAACTTCATTATAAGAAGGTACAAAATTAGCTTTCATTTCAGAAAGAAATTTCGTTTATTTTATCACAACATTCAATTTATTTCATTCTTGCAGCTTCCATAGGCCTACATTTTCTAATAAATTCTGAAAATTTGTTGTTATCTTTAAAAACTTTTTCATACAAATCATAAACATCCTGCAATCTTTTGAATAGCATTTGACGTTTCTGTTCCTGAATATTCAAACGTTGTGCCGCAGTAGCCATATTACTTTGTGATAAATGAAAACGAAGAAATATAACTGAAAAGAAATGATCAAAATAAACAAACTGATTATTATTAGATGAATGTCAATGCGCCGATACCTATGATTCGGGAAACTTCCGAGTTGAAATTGATGCGAGAGGGATTGCGTTGACGAGATGCGTGAATTTGAATCAACAATCAAAAATAATTATGAAAACTGTAAACCGGTGCAAGAGTGCTTGTTTACCTTTTTTCTTGAATGCGCTAAAAAAAGATTGGAGTTTCAATTTGCATAATTGAGAAACCTATCCTACAACTTACAATCTTACAAAAGAAATTTATGCTCGAATCGGACCAAATATGTTTGCGAGAATCAAAATGAAGGACCACCCCCCTTTATGTAGAGGGAAACAGAGAAAGTGGGACTTACCTTAAATGTGCGTTGATTGTCGCCTGGTAGATTGCATACAACTCGTGCGAGTTGCAGTACTGAATTTTATGACCTGCTCAATTGATAACTCATCCCAAAATCGAACATGTTGACCATTCATGTGGGAAAATGCTTTGAATTATTATTGAATTTTAAAATAAAATTTGAAACAATTAAAAATGAAGTGATTTGGCGCATCCATTACCCCCCACCTAGAAACATCTGTTTCGAAATAATTTTAACTGAATTAATTTTGAAATTTAGGAAAATTATAACTCAAAACTAAAAGGAAATTGAAAACTATGAACAAAAAAGAATTGAAATTGTTTAAAGAATTTACTGAGTAGATAAAGGACAAACTTTTCCTACTGGGCGTCGATAAGTGCCAGACTGGGTACTCAAACTTACTACTCTCACTACTCCGTCAATACCAGGGTGAACCTTTTCTATCACATAGAGTAGTCAACTTAAAGGCGAAACATTATCTTTCATAATGAGCACTATTGTATTTTCTTCAATGTTTGAAGTGTTTTGTGTCCACTTCGACCTAGATTGCAAAGTGTGCAGATACTCATTGCGCCATCTCTCCCAATAATTTTGTACAATACGATCAACTAGTTGGTAGCGATTTAAGCGATTGAGAGGAGTTTCTAGGAGATTATCTGATGGAAGACTCTTGAGAGTTTCCCCTCACGGTATGAAAATGTGCTGGTGTTAATGCCGTTGAGCAGTTAGGATCACTGTTAAACACGCACAGAGGCCTGCTATTCATCACTGCTTCAATTTGCACTGCGACTGTATGGAGTTCCTCGTACGTGAGGATTTGAGTACCTATAAAACGGAGAAAGTGATTTTTGAAACTCTTGATATTGAATTCCCAGATGCCTCCAAACCAAGGTGCGTTTGCAGGATTTATTCTCTATTCCCATTCATTCTTCATGAGCGAACTCGTTGTCTGTAGTAGCTTGAAAATTTTCCGAATTCAGAAGCTCGTCCAACTCATTGAGTTTTCTAAGTGCACCAATGAAGTTTTGGCCCCTTCTGAGATGAGCAAGAAACATGGACCTCGACGTGACAGAAACCTCTTTGAACCGGCGAGAAAACAATCGGTAGATAAATCCGAAGCTACATCAATATGAACAGCTTTCACGGAAAGACCAACAATGAATAAGCAAATATATGCTTTCGACAAATTACGCTGTCCTCTTTTCCGTAGTGTAAGGAAGCGGCAACCAGGAAGCGGAGCCATTTTTGGAATGATTATTCTCGGACGTGCCCGATACCAAATATTGCATGCAAATATGCGAGAGTGAATACGAGTGCGAGCGCAAGAAAATCGAACATGTCCATTCACGTGACATAGCGGGAAAATGCTTTCAATTATCATTGAATTATAAAATGAAATTTGAAATAATTAAATATGAAGTGATTTGGCGCTTCCAATGTTCTTATTACTCTTACCCATTATATTGCTGAAAAAAAATTGTTAGCTCAAAAGTTGATATACATACCATTTGAAATCCAGTTAAATGTAGTAGTTTTCACCGAAGAAAAAATCAGCTTATTATTGATCTTTTTTCAGTGGTACAGCTAACAAGAAAATACTATAAATTTTGTTCATTTCACAATTTTCCAGTATACAAAATTTTTTACCATTAGTGCTTACCTATCTTATAGCCAATTCAATGCTCTTACCGATGGTATAGTCAGATTTGATGTAGCCGTAAGAGTAATCGTTTATATTCTGATGGTTTTGAGGTTTATAAGAATATTTAAGAACTATCTAAAATAAACGTTTCAGGATTTCTTCCTTTCCTTCTTCATTATTTAATCTAAAACATTACCACAACATTATAAAATATACATAACAATTCATTTTAAATTATTCTTAGCATGTATCCTACTAATCTTGTTTGACTGATGATTGTTTTATTTTTATATGTAAGAATTCTAGATTCACTTTGTGTTTTCGAGATGTCAGTTTTAGGAAGTTATATGTGTTGAAGTTTACAATGGCGCTGTTTTCTTTGTGGATTTTTCAGGTGTTTCTGGGATATGTTTGTTTAATACTGTGTTCTCTTTATCTACTGTGATTGTTTACCTTCTTGAAATAATGTGTTTATTTTGTTCCCTGTTACTGTAGAAGATCATGTATAATACACTTTAGAGCTTAGTGTATTTATGTCTTTCCGGTCATTTACGGAGTTGTCTATGTTTGTTTTGTATTTCTTTCATCTCAAGTATTTTTCTCTTCTTTCTGTTGTGTTCTTTGTCAAGAATTTTCGTCTGGTCATAGTCAAATTCTTTCTTGATTGTGGTGAGGTCAGTTTCAGTGCTCTGTCAATATATCCTCTTATAATGTACTTTTTCTTGGATGGGTGATGGTTTGAATTGTAGTTTAAGATGTTATCTTCTTTTATTTCTTTTCGGTACCATCTTGCTAGTAATTTATTGATTTTTCGTGTTATTGTTATATCAAGGAAGTTGATGCTGTTCTTTTTCTCGGTTTCTAAAATAAACTGTAACCTTTTCTGGAACTCATTGAAGATTTTAGAATTTGATATACTTTCAAATATTCCATACCATTTGGGCTATTACAATAGATATGGGACTTCCCATTACAATTCCATCTAATTTTTCAAGAAAAAAGTTTATCGAATTGAAAGTAGTTTGTACCTAATATATATTGTAATACTTCTATAAATTCTTCTTTGGGAATAGAGGTGTGGGTTATGATTTCAGTCCATTCTATACCAATCATTGTTGGTATTGAGGTTATTGGGATGTAATTGTATAGTGAAATAGCATCTACGGAATAAACTCTGTGGTTGGATGGTACACCTATAAGGTTGAGATGTTGTTTCTGATCTGTAGAGTCTTTTGTGTAGTATTTACTTTTTTGTATGCAGTTCTTTAGTACACTTAACATATATTTTGATAGATTGTACAAAGGGAATTGTATTTGTTTGGCAAGATCTTCCAAAATATATTGTTCGGAAACACGAGGCCGGGGCCAGTCACCTTCCCTAACGCCCCTCAGATCGATATTTAAGATCGGTCAGCAGTAAACCAAATGAACGTGCCAAAGTTGATGTCTCCGGCACATCTCGGAGTTTGTATTCCGGAAGTCAGCTTCACCAACGTGTTGAATTTAATACTTTCTCTCTTCTGAATGAGAATAGTGATATGGATATAGTTAGCAACTTTAACTTTTACCTACATAAGTTCAGTACTACCAACATCTAGAATATAGTGCTCTCTCTCTTCTGAATGACAATATCAGACGGAATAAAATTTTCATTTCATTTTGTCTTATATTCGACCTGTCAGATGAAATAATTCCTAATTTTATTTCAATGAAAAGTTCAACGAAACTAGAAATAATTTTTTGAAAGTAAGTGTATGTTATTGTTTATATATTGATATATAATATAATATGATATATATATATATATATATATATATTGATTATTTTGTCAATTTTATATCTATTTTTTAGGAAATAAGATGACTTACTTCAAAAACTTATAATTTCAATATTTTGTGGTTATCATAATCCAACTAATATGATTCAGATAAAAGATAAATTGTGTGATTCAAATAAAATATAATAGGAATAATTCAAGGAACTTATTATGTTTAAAAGGTAAGTGAATGTAATTTCCGGTTTATTATGTATTTTAATGAATATTTTTCCATTGAGCTCTGGTCATGTACTCAGAATTCACATATTTATGAGGTTATGAATCAATGATAGCTAACCTACGAATATACTTGGTGAATATGGAAGCGATACATCCAAAGTGTGATTAATGTATAGTTAAGTGATCATTTTATCAGTGGTTTGAAGACGAACTGTTATTTTGAACACAAATTTAGTATTTATATTTTTGAGATACTCATTTTCATGTTACAATTCACCAGATAAATAGTCAGTATAAAATGGGTAAGAGGGTTGGAAAATAAAATGAAAAATGATATTTAACCTATTGTAGGGGACCACTCAATAGTACAATTATCAAAACTAGTTAAACAAAGTTCCAACGTACCCTTTTTGAAAAATTGTAGATACTTCTTCTCTGAAAAACTAAAATAAAATTTGATTGGGAAGGGAAGAGTTGACGGATATTATTCCCAGAATTTGACACGCCCTCGTAGGTTACTTACTTTTCATTTGAATTCAGTATTGATCTTTCTTCAGCATATTGAATTGCCATTCAGTTTCAAACCATCTACTGCCCTGTGTATAACACCCAGTTCATGCTATTTCATGCTATTGTATGGAATAGGTTGATATCTGAATATCTTTATATTCAATATTTTACAAATTATATTATATACTTACAGGCAATGAAGTATTTAGTGACATGATATATATATATATATATATATATATATATATATATATATATATATATATATATATATATATATATATATATATATATATATATATATATATATATATATATATATATATATATATATATATATATATATATATATATATATATATATATATATATATATATATATATATATATATATATATATATATATATATATATATATATATATATATATATATATATATATATATATATATCAGGAGACATGGTCCTCTGGTTCCGAGATAAAACCTCCAGTCGGTAAATATTTAATTTGACAAATATTTTCGCGAGTAGTCTACATATGTAAACTTGCGACAAGAAGAATTATTCAAACATCCGTAGATCAATGAATAGTCCTTCCGGACAAGTGTGACATTAGAAAATGGACAGTCTACTGCCGTAAAAATTAGTTTAATTTTATTCGTTTTTAAATATTTCTTGAATTGTTTTGCATTAATGCCTGCGTACTGGTCTGATAATAGTAATTCTGGCTGTCCTTTTCTTTGAATTTTTTTAACTATATTAACAAAGTCTTTAGCCGTCTGTGAGCTTGAAGTTATCGCAAAGGCAAATTTTGTGAAGTGGTCAACTACTAAATGTAAATATTTTTTCAGGGATCTATTTCCTGCAAAGCCCCCTATAGTGTCCAAGGACAAAATTTGAAACGGTTTGGACGCCGGGCCTAATTGAGATAAGGGTTGTTTGAAGCAACCAAATCGTGACTTATTTCTAGCACACGTTTCACACATTCTGCAAATAACTTTAATATGTCTGTACATGTTCTTAAAGTAAAAAGTGGGAGTCAAGGTCAAGGTTAATTGCTTTACCCCTCTGTGAGTGTTGTTATGTAATCTTCTTATTTAACTTATACCAAAATCTTCCGTTACCCAGATATTATCTTTTTTATTTAAAGATTTGTAATAGATATCATTCTTCATGTTAACTTTTTCCTTTTTTGTAGAAAGTCTTTTTTGATTATCTTTAATGTCCTCTAACGTAACAAAATTTACTATTTTAATCAAGGATTCACCATTGTCATTCCCGTTCAAAACTGGATTACGAGAAAGACAATGAGCCCCAACGTTATTTTTGCCAGGGTTATATTTGATATCAAAATCGAAATTTGAAATATAATTCAGTATCGACAATAACTCGGGGTCCCGACAATTTTTTAGTCTAAAACCTTCTAAAGGCTTGTGACCGGAAAAAATAATAAATTTCTGACCCATCAAATAATATTGCCAGTATAAAATGGCCTCTTTTATAGCCATACATTCGAGAAAAATTGCTCGCTTCTTTTTTGTGGCTGCGTTAATTTTTTGAGAAGAAAAATACCGGCTTTAGGGAATTGTCTCCTGTGGTTGTTTCAGAGTGGCGCCCACCCCTTCTTTTGAAGCGTCCGTAAAAATATAGATTGGAAGTTTTGGATTAAATATCGCTAAAATTGGGTCTGCACAGATGAATTCTTTCACTTTCTCAAAACTAGATTCACATTCTTGCGACCATTCAAAACGAACATTTTTCCTTAGCAGTATATGCAGTGGCTCTAAAATGGCTGACGCATTTGGAATAAATTTCAAATAAAAATTAATTTTACCAAGAAGCTGCCTTATATTTTTTTTGAGTTCTTGGAGTTGGAAAATTTTTTATTGCAATTAAATTGTCATTCAATGGTTTTATAGTATTCTCCCCGATTAAGTGACCTAGGTACGACACCGAACTCTGCATAAATTTACATTTATCCCGATTCAATTTGAAATTAGCTTTTTTAATTGCATTCAAAATCTTATCAACGTGACTTATGTGCTCCTCGAGGTTTTTGGAAAAAATTAAAATATCATCAATATAATTCATACTGAATGAGTTTTGGTTGTTCTCGAAAATGACATTATTCAAAATTCTCTGAAAAATAGCCGGCGCTGACTTGAGACCAAACGGTAAACAAGACCATTGATAATGTCCATTGTGTGTGACAAAAGCCGTTTTATATCTGTCCTTTTTCCTTATTGGTATCGACCAGAATGCCGAGTTAATATCTAGTTTCGTAAAAATTTTACAATCTCGCACCTTTAGTAGCAACTCATCAATAACAGGGAACGGAGGAACAATAATTTTATTTAGTTCACTGAAATCAATACAAAGACGCGATTTTCTACCATCCTCCTTTTTAAAAACAACAGTTACCGGGGCACTAAATGGACTGGTCGAACTCTCGATGAGATTTGCTTTTGAAAGCAATCTATTTTCCGTTAATTTTATCGACGCTTCGTAATTTCTGATTATCGTCCCTATATCAAATTTACCATCAGCGAAAATGTTTTCGTGTTTCTGGAGTATCTCGTTCAATACTAAGTTATCGGCCGTTGCCGTGCTTACCATCTGTTGAACATGACACCCACCAAGATACATATGATTAATTATTGGTGAATTTAATTTCATTTCATTCATCGAATTATAGTTTAAATTGCTTTTCTGTGAAATTTTTAATTTCTCATCTTGGCGTAACTTGAAGATTTTAATAGTATCAAGCCCAAGGAGAAGATCATCTTTGAAAGAGTTACTCTTCACGACAAATAAAAAACAATTTTCCACAATATTAAATATTTTCAAAGGAATGACAATAGAACCAAGCATTTCCGTCGATCCTGAGAATATTAGAACCTGAATCGTACAAGGCAATAGCTGGAGAACCAGCTATTAGAACTTTCAATTTTATAAGTGGGGTCGTTATTCGTTTTTTTGCCTCATCTGACGATGAGATACTATCTTCTAATTCTGTATTATTCACAGATTTGATCATATCATTTTTATAATTTCGTTTTGTATTATTAATAAAATTACGGCATGTGTTCTCCGGGTGGAATCGATTTGGGAAACCCTTAACTGCGCAATGCGAGCACGGTTTTAAAACTTGTCTGTTCAATTTCTTGTACTTCAATTCACCGCCTGACGTGTTTTCGACTCTCTCACTGTTTCCTACAACATTAAATCGATCGTTGCGACTTGAGTTCATTTTTTTATCATTATTTACCACCAGCGGTTCTAATTGCCTAATGCGCGACATCAAAGCGTCCCTCGATAGTAAATCGCATTTATTGATGCGTAATCTTACATCAGTAGGGAGGCCCAAAACAATAAAGTTCATTTGACTGTTAGCCGTCAATTCAGGATCCGCATCGATGAGTAAATTTAATTTTTTAGCGCGTAATCTAGAAGCGAACCGTTCAAGTAACGAAAGGTGTAGGCATAATTAATCTCAGTCCATCCCACTTCCGAAAAAGTGTCCAAAAACGAATTTTGTTAGAACTCTCATTCATAAGAGAGAGAGTTTATTTTTAAAAAGGTTAGATACCAATCAAGAGCTGGTCCTTCTACGAAGAGTCTAAAAACTTCCGAATAGCGAGAGCTTTCGATGTTTAACCGCTCGCATTCTTTTACTAAAATACTCAAAAAGGTTTTCGCATTTTGGTTTTTTCCATTAAACTTTTCAAGAATCAAATTCTTCACCACTGAATGAATGGGTTTGTTAGTATCTAAATTTGTGCAAGAAATTTGAGGAGCAGTGGGATTAGGATTGACATGGCCCTGAACCTCGTCAAGATATTGATCATGAAAGCATACATTACCCTCCTCGTCTAGGTGCTCCTGCTGAAGTTCATCAGCCAGCGTAATACGAATGTTACGAAACTTTCCTCTGATCTTCAGTCCTTTGATAACGTTTTTGACAATGGTTGTTCTAAACAGGGCGGGGTGATGTTCCTTGAGTTGCTGCTCTCTTGGAAATCGAAAAACGGTGTCGTCTCCTTCTGACTGTATTGTGAGAACCCTCACAACCGTTGTTTTTGCATCTAAGGCATCCGCCAGGAAGTGGAAGTTTGCTCGTGGCGACATGTTTGTCTGTAGTTGATTTATAAGTTTGCATTCAAAACTTATTAAGGTTTGAATAAATGAGGTGGTTGATGCTGGTTTATCACTGGAATTTATTTAAATAAAATTATAAATTCAAATGTTGAACTGATTCAGTGTAATCTTATATTACCTGAATCAACTAAAAGTCCACACTTATTCGCACAATATTTCAATGGCTTATCACAATAATGATAACAATGTTTATGCGAGCTGTTTAGCAATGTAGAATCTCCCAATGATCTCGCGACAACATCGTAACGCCCGATCACAACCGGAATCGGTCGAGGCAGAGCGGCACTCTGTGTGTCGTCATAATCTGGCTAGTCCAGACTTACAAACGCTTTATAAATATCATAAGCAGCACCCAACGTCATCTATTCAAAGTGTTACACCACTTAGACATCTTGGAGATCGTGGATTAACTGTTTTAGACAATCTTCATAGTAAACAGATTTTTCATTTACGTTCCCATTTTCATGATAAACAGAGAACGTCTAAATTACATGATATTGTTGTTGCTTCAGATTATAATCTCACACCTCTGAACTTGCCAATGAAAAAGGTAGATTTAGATATATTTGATAATAAATCTGAAGCACAAAGTTGGATGCAGAAGGAGTTACACAGAAGGCACCCTAATAATAATAATTATTATTACAATAATAAGCCCTCAGGGGCTCAGGAACTTTGTTTCTGAGTACGGGGTTAGCGAACCCGAGGTATCCAAGCTGAACCTGGCAGTAGGTATAAAATGCAACTTATCCAATGTTATACTATCTAAGGAATAAACGGGTGAAACGACTTTGTAACATCATGACCTCTTGTTGCGTTCAATATTTAGGAAGAGGGTCTTGTTCGAAAAGTGAGTCACAGTCACCCTCGGTTAGCGACGGAAGCAGCGTGATATCGAGTAGGGAAACTGCAACACAAAACCAAGTGGGAAACAACATCAATACCTCCCAACCGACTCTTGATGTTTCAACGGTAGCGCAAGCCATTATGCCTACGACTACGAGAGCCGGACTCTCTAGGAAACGCATGGAGTGGACCCAGAAATGAATTCCTTAATTATGCGTTCCTATTACAAGATAACAAACTTGGAATCGGAAATGCAAATATCCGAGCAGAGATCAACGAAGAACAATCGTTAAAAACAGGCTACTTTCTTCAGAAACGCTGCAAATCATACCAGAAGAGGCCATAATTGAACTCAGAAGTGAATATGATACTCATGATGGTGTACCTACCGTCAATGAAAGTGTTACAGATAACATCGAAGCCATGGAAACGAATATCAAAATAGAGCGTCCCCCTGAGACGAGCCAGCAGAACGAATTTATGTATTTAGCACGATCAGAACTCAACAGAGTAAAAGCTGAACTCAGTGGTAGGTACTCAACTAACCGAACTAAACAGCCTAAACTCAAGACGAACAAGAACACCAATATCATCCTTGCAAGCATAAACACAGTGTTCTGAGAATATACTGAGCAGAATACCTTGGAGAAAATTCACACTTTGATTTACTGTGGAGCTGTAGCGGTTCTTCCACTACACAAACAACAAGTCTCCACAACTCTGATTCGATCTGAGCCAAAGAGCGTCAGAGAACCACCATGGCAGAAATGACTGGAGAAGGATATTGACAATATTAGAGATGAGATCGGTCGCCCCACAGAATTCCTGAAAAACAAGAAGCCCTCAAGGCGCTTGAAACCCCATATACGGAAAATTCATATAAAAATTGGTACGAACACAAAACACCCTGATCACAAACAACATATCGACGTGTATGTGGACATTGTGAAGCAGAAACTCCAAGCAAAAGCAAAGAGGCTCTCAAGATACATTAAGTGTATTGAAAGAAAACATCAAACCCACAGGTTTCTCCAAAGCGCGGCCAATTTTCATAAGGGAATAACAAAACTGCGACCAACAATAACCGGAGAAAAATCTGACGCACAGTGCCTGACCGATTATTCGTCATCATTATGGTCGAACCCCAAAGAATACAATAAAGATGCGGAATGGATCACGAACGAAAAACAACGCATTGATGTCGACCATATGGACATCGAAGGAATAACGGAGGATGAAAACTCAACAGTCGTTAGAGCGACCAACAATTGGAAGGCCACAGGTATAGATAATATACACAACTTCTGGTATAAGAAGTTTGATAAGCTCCATGGAGCCCTAGCGAAAGAGCTCACGTATGTTCTTCAACATCCCAGGAAAACACCCACTTTCCTAACACAAGGCTTAACATATATGCTACCTAATAGCGATAGAACACAGGATCCGTATCAATATAGGCCAATCACTTTCCTGCCAACACTTTACGAAATACTCTCCTTATGCATATCCAATCGAATATACAAACACCTTGACGACAACAATATATTAGTTGAGGAGTAGAAAGAAACACCACGGGTTCAAGGAACAACTCATCATCCATTCTGTGATAATGAAACAGGCACACGAAGGGCATCGGAATGTTCATTCAGCTTTTCTCGATTTTCTGAAGGCATTCGATAGTACCACCTATTCTTGGCTTGTCGAAGTATTGCAGATATACAAAATTCATCCAATCCTGGTAGAATTCTTTAAGACAACAATGACACACTGGCGCACGTCTCTGCAGGTCAACATGAACAATAGGCCAATTAAATCCGACGAGATACCCATACGTCGTGGTAATTTTCAAGGAGACGCTTTTAGTCCACTATGGTTGTGTTTATCTATGAACCCATTGTCCTCAATGCTGAATAGAACAGGGTACGGATTTAGGATCTAGGAACTATCATACAATCTCCCACTTGCATTATATGGATGACATCAAATTTTATGCTTCGAACATGAAGCAATTGGATGATCTACTGAAAACTGTCAGTAAGTTCTCGGCATATGAAATTCTGGATTGAAAAATGTAAGACCCTGAACATTCAGAGAGGGGAAGTCATAGATGGTGAAACACAACTTCCTAACGGTTATATTATACAGTGCATGAGAGATGGCGAAACATACAAATATCTAGGATACCAACAAGCCAGGTTTCTAGACCGAAAATAATCAAAGGAGAAGATTCGTTCAGAATACAGTCAGCGTCTGAAGACTGTACTGAAATCAATGTTGAAGTCGAGGAATCTAGTCAAGGCAATCAACACCTACGCCATTCCAGTGTTGCTTTACTCATTAGGAATAATGAGATGGACTAAAACAGACCCGAACGATGCTAACAAAGTACAACAATCATCATCCAAAATCGTCTGTGATACGAACAACTTTGAAGTGGAAAGAAGGAGGACGCGGATTAATAGATGCTGTCAATTTACACACCGAACAAATAAAAAATCTCAGAGAATTCTTCTCTGCAAAAGCTCTCACTTCTGACCTACATAGAGTGGTATCGTTGGCTGATAGGGATATACACCTCTAAATCTTGCTACCAGAGATGACCTGCAGAATCTACCGTTCCTATTAGACACTGAAAAATAAGAGCAATGGTCAAGAAAGGAATTTCATGGACGACATCACTATGAGATTAATCAACCACACATCGACAAATAAGCCTCCAACAATTGGTTGATGAATAGAGAATTATTCGCGGAAACGAAAGGATTCCTTATGACCATCCAAGACCAAGTGATCTCTACAAACAACTACAAGAAAATGGCTATGAAGTACGGAACATTCCAAACAGATAAGTGCAGAAAATGTCGTATAAGATCTATCTCCAACTCCATAATCAAGTGTGCAACATTATTCATCTGAAATTTGCAGCAAGTACGGATTTCTGAATACCTTCCAGTCATATTACAAGTACCAACCGGCGCCCGTATTGGAAAATTACTCAATCAGAATATACTACGATAAGCCTGTTATCACTGACAGAAAGGTGACGAATAGTAGGCCGTACATAGTGGTGTATGATAAGAGAGTCTTAGCAGCAATGCTATTGGATGTCGCCATACCGAATAATAACAACGTGCTGAACAAGTTCCAGCAGAAAAAGTCCAAATACACAGACCTTGATATTGAGATCAAGTAGATGTAGTACATATTATTAATTTTAATCAAGGAATCAAACATGACCTCAACCCCAAAAGAAAAAAATTTTACAAATATGAACCTGAGATTATTTGTGGAAACGAGAAATATAAACTCTATTTTGATCAAACAATTCTATGCAATAGAGCTATAAAACACAAGATATCACTCTTACTGATAAACAGAATCGAATAACATATATAATTGTTATTGCTATAGCTATACACGATACACATAATACGCAAAATAAAAACAATGAAAAATTTCTAAATATATGATGCTTGGCAATGTGATTAACAAAATGTGCATTATAATTTTTACAAGTGTTATTCCTATGAATCCTCACAAAATTATTGAGATTTTAGGTCTAAAAAGAATTTATTCGAACAGTTACAGAATCAAACCTCGTAATATTGTTCGCAGGTTTCTTTCGAAATGAATAATGAGGTAGAGTCATAGGTATGTTCTTTAGTTTATACTGCTCAGAATCTCATTTCATATTTTATTTATGTGTATATATAAATTCAATATATATATTCATACATTGTTACTTGACCAAGGTCCCTATACTAGATTTTTCGGGGAGAAAGCCTATATATATATATATATATATATATATATATATATATATATATATATATATATATATATATATATATATATATATATATATACATATATAGGGGTCCACCCCGACGAGTTTCCCATATATCTGTTCATGTAATCGGTAATTAATACAATTGCCAGGCAATGATTATAATCAAATCATTTCCTGGAATAATTATATATTAGGATAACGTTAAATGTTATGAGAATATATCAATCTACCAGAATATATACATACTATAGCATCATCAGACAATGATATCAATGTACCAACGAGTAGTGTCAGAGGCTTTCTCCCCGGAAAAATCCAGTGTACGGACCTTAGTCAAGTAAAACTGAATGTTACTCATTAATAGTTTACTTTGTGTGAAGTGGTGAACGATCGAATAGAATACTGCTCTGAATATAAATATGACAAAATTGTCAGTTAATTATATTACATTTATAGAAACAAATAAATAAAATAAGGAATGAGATTCTGAGCAGTATAAACTGAAGAGAAAACCTATGACTCTACGTCATTATTTTTTTCGGAAAGAAACCTACGAAGAATATCACAAGATCTGTTGACTGTTGTCCTTTGTAACTGTTCAAACAAATTTTTCTTCAGACCCAAAATCTCAATACTATTGTGAAGATTCATAGGAATAACACCTGTTGTGGAAATAATAATCGGTAGAATAAATATTTTTTCATTTTTCAGATTTTTTTATCTCGCCGCCAAGCATTATATATTTAGAAATTTTTCCATTGCATTTATTTTGTATATTATGTGTTTCGGGTATAGCAATATCAATTATATATGATATTTGATTCTGTTTATCAGTAAGAATGATATCTGGTCTATTGTGTTTTACAACTCTGATGCAAAGAATTGTTTTATCAGTATAAAGTTTATATTTGTCATTTTCACAATTAATCTCAAGTTCATATTTGTAAAATTTTTTCTTTTGGGAATTAGGTCATGTTTAATTCCTAGATTGAAATGAATAATATTAGCGACGGCATTATGTCTTTCTAAATAATCTGTTGAAGCAAGGACAGAGCAAGACGATATAATATGAAAAACTGTTTCTGAAAAACAGAAACATCCACGGCAAGAATCATCTATATTTTGTTTGATGATTTGTTTTCTATAATTCCTCGTGAAAACATCCTATTCCTAGATCGCAATCGCCAATCCTTCTGTTGCAGCAAACAATTATCCAGAAAATAACAATTCATTCGATGCGATTTCATCAATATAATCATTTTTTAATTCTTTAGTGACATCGTAATTCATTTAGATCAGTTTTAGACCATTTAATAATTCCAAAAAGATGTAAGAATAGGAACTGCATAGGAGTTGATAGCTCTGAAAACCTTTTAACTAGTTCAATGACTCTTGATGATAATTCTAAGTGTTTTGTAATATGTACTTCTAATATTTTCTGTAGTGCTGCTATGGTTAATTGTCTTCTCTTGACCAAATCCAAGATATTTATATATATCTCCTTGATGCATGGGCTCGATTTCGATATTGGAAATCTTTATATAATCAGAGGTTATTTTTCCTTTTTCAATAAAAAGTTTTTCACATTTTGAAAGCCCAAATTTCATATGGATATCATTGAAATAGTTGAGAGTAATCTCAAATAGACTTTTTGAATGAGATCTGGTTCCGGCATATAATTTAATATCATCTAAATAAATTAAGTTACTAAATTGGATAGTAGAATTCAGTTGATAGTAGCATTTAATTTATAGGATAATGGATTAAGGCAAAGACAAAACCAAAGAGCAATCATCTTGAAAAGTGCCTCTTTTGATTGAAATTACTTCGGATTTTAACGATTGTTTTGAAATATTTAAATGAAGATCGGTTCTCTAATTTTTCATTGCAAATTCAAGAAAAAGACGAAGTGTCTTGCCAATTTTATAAATTTCCAAAATTTCTTCTATCAAAAGCCTTACGGTAATCAATGAAGGCTGTATGAATATTTCTGTTTTTAGTTTGAGCTTGATTCAAAGCAACAGAATCAATTACAAGTTGCTCTTTAGTGCCAAGGTGTTTTTTCTACATCCTCTTTGTTGTTTGGAAAGAATATTATAAGTCACAAAAGTGCATAAATTTTTTGGGTGATACATGTACTTAGAATTTGATATATTGTTGGAAGGCAAGTAACTGGTCAATATTGAGACGGATCAATAGTATTAGCACTTTTCGGTTTTAAATAAGTAATTCCTTGTGTGAAAAATAAAGGAGTAGCTGAGGGGTTCTTTATTATAAATGAAAAATATTCAGCCAATTTTTCATGAACGCGAGAGAATTTCTTGAATAAAAAGTTAAGAATACCATCAACTCCTGGAGATTTCCATTTTTTTTTGTGTTTAATAACTGATGTTACATCTTCGTTCGAAAATTTTTCAAATTGCATGCATTCTATTTTAGAAAATCGAGACCTTTCATTAAAATCCAACTTGCATTGGAATTGTGTTGCCTTGGCACTGCCCAAATTGAAGACCAATAATCCGTTAGAATATCAATTTTAAGAACTCTATTTCGAGAAATATTTTCATTTGATCCTGAGATAACTTTGAAAAATGTTTTCATTAATTCTGAATAGTTTGTTTTGGAATTTTCTATCTGAATTTATTTTATATTCACGTAGTCTAATAGAGTATACTGAAAGTTTTTGTTTTAAAGTATCGATGTATTTTATCAGTTGTCCATTACTCATATCATTATTTTTATTCTGTTTATATTTGAGGAATATTTTTCCAATACATGCCATTGATCGATTACCTCTAGAATATTGAGTCAATCTTCCTAAATCACATCTGATACAAGAAATTTTACCTTCTGATTTTTTGCCATGAAGGTTTTTTCTTGATATTATAATTAGATCCAAAATTTTCTATTTTGTATCCAGAATGTTTAACTACTGTAACGGCGGCACAATATATAATCAGATGAAGTGTATAAATATTCATTACTTTAACAAGTTGCTTTGGAAGAATATTTTCATCAAGCTCGTTGATACAATCGATAATTTTCTTTGAATAATGAATTTTAGGAAGTTTAGGTCTTATAGTTTGGGTCAATATTTTCAAATAAATTCATTTGATTGAGAAATAAATTTTCTATAACTTTGTTATCAGTATTAGTATTTTCAGACGAATTTTCTGATTTATTTTCGATGCTTTTCATGAATGGTTTAGACATGTACCTTTTTTATTTGTTCCATTATTTTCATTCTGTAATAACAAAACCTTATGAATTTATTCATTCCATAAGTCCATTTCATACGTTTCATTTTTTATTAGATTTGTGAAGATCTGAATTAGGTGATGAAGATATGATAAGATCAGAGGAACAAGGTGATTCTACATGATTATGATAACAGTTATCAAATCTGTTGTTGTTGGAAGAATAGACAGAACAAGTAGAAATGTCAGATCCTTGATTTACTTCGTGTATTATATGAATGTATACTTTATATATATATATATATATATATATATATATATATATATATATATATATATATATATATATATATATATATATATATATATATATATATATATATATATATATATATATATATATATATATATATATATATATATATATATATATATATATATATATATATATATATATATATATATATATATATATATATATATATATATATATATATATATATATATATATATATATATATATATATATATATATATATATATATATATATATATATATATATATATATATATATATATATATATATATATATATATATATATATCTATCTAGTCTATTGTGTTTTACAGCTCTGTAAATATATATATATATATATATATATATATATATATATATATATATATATATATATATATCTATCTATGTTTTACCGCTCTGTAAATATATATATATATATATATATATATATATATATATATATATATATATATATATATATATATATATATATATATATATATATATATATATATATATCATTTGAAATTGATTCTTCCAAAATATTCCATGTCCACTTGGCATGGATATAGCATGAATCGTAATGTATATTTCTGTACTGTTGTAGTTTAAATACTGAAGAAGGAAGAAAAAATCCCGAAACGTCTATTTTAGATAGTGTTCAAATATTCGTATAAAACCCTAAAAATTAAACTCAATATATATATATATATATATATATATATATATATATATATATATATATATACATTTACCTGTTTTGTGTTTTGATCAAAAATGAATATCTTTGTAGACTATTTACACAATTCAACAAATAGATGGAATTGCAATGGGAAGTCCCATATCTAGTGTAATAGCCCAAATGATCATGGAATATTTGAAAGAATCAATTTTGAAAAATACACGTTAAGACATTACATTATTCAAAAGATATGTAGACAACTGTTCACTAATAATGAACGAAAACGAAGTAGGCCAAATTCATAAAACCTTCAATGAATTCCACAAAAGGTTAAAGTTTACTTTATAAACTGGGAAAAACAGCATCAATTTTCTTGACAAATCAATAATACGAAAAGTCAATGAATTACTAACAAGAAGGTACCAAAAGAAATGAACGAAGATAACATCTCAAGCTAAAATTCAAACCATCACCCATCCCAGAAAAATGCATTATAAAAGGATATATTGACATAGCACTGAAACTCACCTCACCACAATTAAGAAAAGACATACTAAAGGAAACAAAAGACCTACTTAAAATGAACGACTACCCAGAAAACGTAACAAACATAATCATCAAAGAGCGAACACATATACTGTACAATACAAAACAGAACAAAAATAGAAATACGACATTACTAACACCACACGATACATAACTACCCCATACATACCTCAACTAACAGAAACCATCAAGAACATCCTCGAACCTTATAACTTCAAAATGGCCTACTCAGCGATGAATCAAATAAGACACGTACATACAAAAATCCAAAATACGGCACATGGAGGAAACCCACATAGTATACGCCTTACCCTGCAAAAACTGCAGGAAAGGTCTACTTTGGAAAAACAGAATAGCTCCTCAAAGAACGTCTCAAACCCCATGAATAAGCGAAAAATGACAGGGCTATCGGCGGCCTTTTGCAAAATTTTGCTACATTTTTCCCACTCTGAATATCTCTGACGGCCAGAAAGTAACTAACGTCGAGCTGTCCAAATAAGTAGTTTTCTTGCATCCGTCATACTTATATGGGGTTACCGGGAGAATGAATTCGGGTGTCGAACGATTCCTACATATCTGGAGACCGGATCTGCGAAGAAAAATCGTTACTCTACGACTTAATTTTCATATTTGGGATAAATTTGGAGACCTACAATTTCAATAAAAAGAACGGAAACACGGGGGCTGTGCCAGTCACTCTCCCACCGCCCTTGGATCACTAATTAATGTCGGAAGTGAGCCTTACCAATGTGTAAAATTTAATGCTCTGTCTCTTTGGAATGGGCATATTGGGATGAAAATACTTAGTAACTTTTATTCTCTCCAACATAAGTTTGGTACTACCCACATCTGGAATATGGTGTCTCTCTCTTCTGAGTGACAAATTTTATTTTTCTTTCATAGTTATCTCAACCCCAATGCGTTGAAAAATGTCCTGGAAAAACTACAATTTTTCAACGAATCAATTGGGGGATCTTACAAATTCGGATAAACTACAGATTTTCAAATTGAATGTATCTCTTTGAATTGGAATACTAGTGAAAAGTGTTGAAATTTGTGTGGTTGATGAGTCAGTATCCATAAAACAATACTGAAAGCTGCGTTACTCTAAGGATGACTGAGGCAATATATGAGAGAGTTCCATGCAACATAAAGAACTATTAAGAATAAATATGAATAATGAAGAGAATATAATAAGGCGTTCAGTATATTTGGGGTGAAGTATAATAGGCGTTTAGTATATAAAGCGTTCAGTATATTAGGCGTTCAGTATATTGGCTGTTCAGATATAAATGGCGATCTTAACGGGCTCACTGGTATGAACCAATATAGTTCCAGTCAATTTCAACTTTTGAAGAATGTTTTTTAATGAATCTTGTAATTTGCAACAATTCACCAATGAAATATCACATAAAGGGTAAAATATAAAAATAAAAAAGGACTTTTGCTTCTATAGTAATATTTGTTAAATCTGGGTGTCAAAAGACCGAGAAGTGTTCCCCGAAACATAAAATTTCTCCATTGCCGTATTTTAAATCATGACTCATCTGCAATTATTAGATGTATGTCGAACAGAATTTTCGAAAGCAATTTTCACTGAAACAAAATCAGATCTCAATCTTATTAGTACTCAATACAGTTGAATATAGAGACCAGTGCATGATATATATCCAAGTTTAGTTTGCTGAACTAAAATGTGGTGTTGCACCATCGTGCATAAACCACACATTCTGCCGACTGTCCAGTTGAATATCCTCCAAAAGGTATGTAAAGTTATTTAAAAGTCTGAATAACTTGATCCGTTTAAACGAGGTGAGCTCTTTAGGATATTCAGATATTTTCTGTTATTCTGGTGAATACATAAGGCACATATTATGAGTTACTTCTATTTATAAAACTTTCTACTATATTTCAAGAAATGTAGTCGAAGCTGTTGAATGAATTACATTTCGTCTCTATTGATTCATAATTTAATATTCCTCTTTCATTGGCGTTTGTGAAAACTTGATGTTAAAATCAGATTAGATTACGAAGCTACATTACAACAATATTTCATTTCGATATTGAGTTTACTTTTTGTGGCTTAAGGTTTATGAGAATATTTAAACACTATCTAAAATAGACGCTTCAGGATTTTTCTTCTTTTCTTCAGTATAAAATTTACAACATTACAGAAATATATATTACGATTCATATTAAATTATTCTTTGGATGATTTGTTTTATTTTTATTTGTAGGAATTGTGGAAAGTTTTTGTTTTGGAGAAGTCAGTTTTCGGAGGTTATGTGTGTTGAAGTTTTCTATCATGCTGTTTGCTTAGTGAACTTTTCAAGTGTTTCTGGGATCTGTTTGTACCGTGTTCTCTGTATCTGCTGTGATAGTTAACCTTCTCGAAACATGTTTCTTTTGTGCCCTGTTTTGTTGAAGATCTATGTATATGGAGGTTAGTGTGTTTATGTCTTTGCGGTCATTTACGGAATTTTCTATGTTTGTTTTGTATTTCTATCATCTCAAGTATTTCTCTCTTTTCTGTTGTGTTCTTTGTCAAGAATTTTAGTCTGCTCATATTCAAATTCGTGTTTTTCTTATTTTTGTATCTGTTTAGTGCAGTGCTGTCATTTTCGCTTATTCATGGGGTTTGAGACGTTCTTTGAGGAGCTATTCTGTTTTTCCAAAGTAGACCTTTCCTGCAGTTTTGCAGGGTATGGCGTATACTATGTGGGTTTCCTCCATGTGCCGTATTTTGGATTTTTGTATGTACGTGTCTTATTTGATTCATCGCTGAGTAGGCCATTTTGAAGTTATAAGGTTCGAGGATGTTCTTGATGGTTTCTGTTAGTTGAGGTATGTATGGGGTAGTTATGTATCGTGTGGTGTTAGTAATGTCGTATTTCTATTTTTGTTCTGTTTTGTATTGTACAGTATATGTGTTCGCTCTTTGATGATTATGTTTGTTACGTTTTCTGGGTAGTCGTTCATTTTAAGTAGGTCTTTTGTTTCCTTTAGTATGTCTTTTCTTAATTGTGGTGAGGTGAGTTTCAGTGCTATGTCAATATATCCTTTTATAATGCATTTTTTCTGGGATGGGTGATGGTTTGAATTTTAGCTTGAGATGTTATCTTCGTTCATTTCTTTTTGGTACCTTCTTGTTAGTAATTCATTGACTTTTCGTATTATTGATTTGTCAAGAAAATTGATGCTGTTTTTTCCCAGTTTATAAAGTAAACTTTAACCTTTTGTGGAATTCATTGAAGGTTTTATGAATTTGGCCTACTTCGTTTTCGTTCATTATTAGTGAACAGTTGTCTACATATCTTTTGAATAATGTAATGTCTTAACGTGTATTTTCAAAATTGATTCTTTCAAATATTCCATGATCATTTGGGCTATTACACTAGATATGGGACTTCCCATTGCAATTCCATCTATTTGTTGAATTGTGTAAATAGTCTACAAAGATATTCATTTTTGATCAAAACACAAAAACAGGTTTAATTTTTAGGGTTTTATACGAATATTTGAACACTATCTAAAATAGACGTTTCAGGATTTTTTCTTCCTTCTTCAGTATTTAAACTACAACAGTACAGAAATATACATTACGATTCATGCTATATCCATGCCAAGTGGACATGGAATATTTTGGAAGAATCGATTTCAAATATATATATATATATATATATATATATATATATATATATATATATATATATATATATTACAGGCTATAAAACACAATAGACCAGATATATATATATATATATATATATATATATATATATATATATATATATATATATATATATATATATATATATATATATATATATATATATATATATATATATATATATATATATATATATATATATATATATATATATATATATATATATATATATATATATATATATATATATATATATATATATATATATATATATATATATATATATATATATATATATATATATATATATATATATATATATATATATATATATATATATATATATATATATATATATATATATATATATATTTACCTGTTTTTGTGTTTTGATCGAAAATGAATATCTTTGTAGACTATTTACACAATTCAACAAATAGATGGAATTGCAA
The DNA here is from genome assembly GCA_013387265.2 of Cryptolaemus montrouzieri. Lineage (NCBI taxonomy): Eukaryota > Metazoa > Arthropoda > Insecta > Coleoptera > Coccinellidae > Cryptolaemus > Cryptolaemus montrouzieri. Next base: position 41,341 of record JABFTP020000176.1, on the reverse strand, counting down.
TGGGAAGTCCCATATCTAGTGTAATAGCCCAAATGATCATGGAATATTTGAAAGAATCAATTTTGAAAAATACACGTTAAGACATTACATTATTCAAAAGATATGTAGACAACTGTTCACTAATAATGAAAACGAAGTAGGCCAAATTCATAAAACCTTCAATGAATTCCACAAAAGGTTAAAGTTTACTTTATAAACTGGGAAAAAACAGCATCAATTTTCTTGACAAATCAATAATACGAAAAGTCAATGAATTACTAACAAGAAGGTACCAAAAAGAAATGAACGAAGATAACATCTCAAGCTAAAATTCAAACCATCACCCATCCCAGAAAAAATGCATTATAAAACGATATATTGACATAGCACTGAAACTCACCTCACCACAATTAAGAAAAGACATACTAAAGGAAACAAAAGACCTACTTAAAATGAACGACTACCCAGAAAACGTAACAAACATAATCATCAAAGAGCGAACACATATACTGTACAATACAAAACAGAACAAAAATAGAAATACGACATTACTAACACCACACGATACATAACTACCCCATACATACCTCAACTAACAGAAACCATCAAGAACATCCTCGAACCTTATAACTTCAAAATGGCCTACTCAGCGATGAATCAAATAAGACACGTACATACAAAAATCCAAAATACAGCACATGGAGGAAACCCACATAGTATACGCCATACCCTGCAAAAACTGCAGGAAAGGTCTACTTTGGAAAAACAGAATAGCTCCTCAAAGAACGTCTCAAACCCCATGAATAAGCGAAAAATGACAGCACTGCACTAAACAGATACAAAAAATAAGAAAAACACGAATTTGAATATGAGCAGACTAAAATTCTTGACAAAGAACACAACAGAAAAAGAGAGAAATACTTGAGATGATAGAAATACAAAACAAACATAGAAAATTCCGTAAATGACCGCAAAGACATAAACACACTAACCTCCATATACATAGATCTTCAACAAAACAGGGCACAAAAGAAACATGTTTCGAGAAGGTTAACTATCACAGCAGATACAGAGAACACGGTACAAACAGATCCCAGAAACACTTGAAAAGTTCACTAAGCAAACAGCATGATAGAAAACTTCAACACACATAACCTCCGAAAACTGACTTCTCCAAAACAAAAACTTTCCACAATTCCTACAAATAAAAATAAAACAATCATCCAAAGAATAATTTAATATGAATCGTAATATATATTTCTGTAATGTTGTAAATTTTATACTGAAGAAAAGAAGAAAAATCCTGAAGCGTCTATTTTAGATAGTGTTTAAATATTCTCATAAACCTTAAGCCACAAAAAAGTAAACTCAATATCGAAATGAAATATTGTTGTAATGTAGCTTCGTAATCTAATCTGATTTTAACATCAAGTTTTTCACAAACGCCAATGAAAGAGGAATATTAAATTATGAATCAATAGAGACGAAATGTAATTCATTCAACAGCTTCGACTACATTTCTTGAAATATAGTAGAAAGTTTTATAAATAGAAGTAACTCATAATATGTGCCTTATGTATTCACCAGAATAACAGAAAATATCTGAATATCCTAAAGAGCTCACCTCGTTTAAACGGATCAAGTTATTCAGACTTTCAAATAACTTTACATACCTTTTGGAGGATATTCAACTGGACAGTCGGCAGAATATGTGGTTTATGCACGATGGTGCAACACCACATTTTAGTTCAGCAAACTAAACTTGGATATATATCATGCACTGGTCTCTATATTCAACTGTATTGAGTACTAATAAGATTGAGATCTGATTTTGTTTCAGTGAAAATTGCTTTCGAAAATTCTGTTCGACATACATCTAATAATTGCAGATGAGTCATGATTTAAAATACGGCAATGGAGAAATTTTATGTTTCAGGGACCCTTCTCAGTCTTTTGACACCCAGATTTAACAAATATTACTATAGAAGCAAAAGTCCTTTTTATTTTTATATTTTACCCTTTATGTGATATTTCATTGGTGAATTGTTGCAAATTACAAGATTCATTAAAAACATTCTTCAAAAGTTGAAATTGACTGGAACTATATTGGTTCATACCAGTGAGCCCGTTAAGATCGCCATTTATATCTGAACAGCCAATATACTGAACGCCTAATATACTGAACGCTTTATATACTAAACGCCTATTATACTTCACCCCAAATATACTGAACGCCTAATTATATTCTCTTCATTATTCATATTTATTCTTAATAGTTCTTTATGTTGCATGGAACTCTCTCATATATTGCCTCAGTCATCCTTAGAGTAACGCAGCTTTCAGTATTGTTTTATGGATACTGACTCATCAACCACACAAATTTCAACACTTTTCACTAGTATTCCAATTCAAAGAGATACATTCAATTTGAAAATCTGTAGTTTATCCGAATTTGTAAGATCCCCCAATTGATTCGTTGAAAAATTGTAGTTTTTCCAGGACATTTTTCAACGCATTGGGGTTGAGATAACTATGAAAGAAAAATAAAATTTGTCACTCAGAAGAGAGAGACACCATATTCCAGATGTGGGTAGTACCAAACTTATATTGGAGAGAATAAAAGTTACTAAGTATTTTCATCCCAATATGCCCATTCAAAAGAGACAGAGCATTAAATTTTACACATTGGTAAGGCTCACTTCCGACATTAATTAGTGATCCAAGGGCGGTGGGAGAGTGACTGGCTCAGCCCCCGTGTTTCCGTTCTTTTTATTGAAATTGTAGGTCTCCAAATTTATCCCAAATATGAAAATTAAGTCGTAGAGTAACGATTTTTCTTCGCAGATCCGGTCTCCAGATATGTAGGAATCGTTCGACACCCGAATTCATTCTCCCGGTAACCCCATATAAGTATGACGGATGCAAGAAAACTACTTATTTGGACAGCTCGACGTTAGTTACTTTCTGGCCGTCAGAGATATTCAGAGTGGGAAAAATGTAGCAAAATTTTGCAAAAGGCCGCCGATAGCCCTTCGTAGAAATGAATAGTATCCAGTTTTCCTGTCGTTTGACGGAAATGAACGTATTACGACGCAACATGCGAAACTTGAGGCTTGCTCTTTGTCCTGGTTATGAAACGATCGAACGCAAAAGAAAAATTTGAATTGACATAAAAGTCCGACGAAATTATCCAGTCCACTCGCGAGAAGCCGGAGACCTTTTTCATTTTGCTTTCTTTCTGCATTTTTGCTCGATCGATCGTTCCATTCACCTTCCGACAGACCGAAGTATCCGATTCCGAAGAAATCTCGCCGTTTCGACATTCTGTTCGCTCTCGGCGAAAATTTTCGAAAAATCCTTAAGGCTCCATCGTACAAGCTAGGGGCTCCAAATTTAGAACGGACCTTCTGCAGACCCTTACCCTCCGGAAAATAAATAATCGATATTTCGCCGCGTCGCTTTTTCTCCGCCCTGTTCAAACAACCGTTATCACCTTGGTTTATTCCTGAAAAAGGCCTTACGACTTTAATATTATAGACTAGTGAGCCTATTAAGGTCGCCTTTACCTAAAGAGCTAACATACAACACGCCTAATATACAAAAACGTCTTATATACTTAAAGGCCTAATAAACGAAAACGCTTAATATACTAAAACGCCCAATAAACTGAACGCCTAATATACTAAATGCCTTTTATATTCAGCTCTAACATTAATGAACGTCTCATTAGGTACACTGATATTTATATTTAATAATTCTTTATGTTATATGGAACTCCCTCATATATTACTTCACACATTATTATGGGAAAGCAGCTTCCAATATAGTTTTACTGATACTGACTCATCTACTATACAAATTTAAACACTTTTCACTAGTATACCAATTCAAAGAGATACATTCAATTTGAAATTCTCAACTTTCTCCAATTGAGGTAGCATTAAAATTAAAACGAAATATGAGCTTAAAACAGCTAGATGGAGGAATTACTCCTCGAGAATATGATTGAAATAGAAAATGAAAATTCTCCTCAAATTAAAATTTCTTGAGAGTATCTAAAAGACAAAGGCGAGAAATTCATAATGGAGTAAAAAAACACTACTGAAATTAAGTTATGAACCTTCATATATATCACATTGATGTTAACTACTCATCAGTCTCGGAACATTATATGTATATATATATATATATATATATATATATATATATATATATATATATATATATATATATATATATAATTTTCAGAGAAAGAATTGATTTTAGGAATTCGAACGTTCATTTAACTTTGACAGTTGTCAATAATATATTTTATGTACGTTTTCCTGAAAGTTTGATTATGAAAGAAATTTTAGGTGTAGTTACTGTTTAGAACTCAAAAATCACTTATCTCAAAGTAAAAATAATTTAAATATCTAAAACTTCTCGAAACTTATAGGAGTCTTCATATGTGAATTCGAGACAAAAAGAACCATTCAAAAATCCGTAGATCATTGAATAATCCTTCCTGACAAGAGCTAGTTCCCAAATCTGGCCGCCATGCACGCAGCCCCCAAGAGCCACAATAGTTCAACTAAGCAAGATGCCGAGAAACGAAGTGGCAGACTGCAGTTTTACCCTTATTAGGAGCTCATCAGTTGCATTGAATGCAACTAGTTTTGGCTTCAAATTAAAGATTCTATCAACTGAATTGAAATTAAGTCACTTAATTCATTTAGATAATATTAAATTATATGCCGAGACTAGATCTCATTTGAAAGGTCTAGTTGAGATTACTTTCAACAATTCCAATGACATTTATATGAATTGATTTGAATAATCTTCATTGTAAACAGATATTTCATCTACATTCCCATTTTCATGATGAACAGATAACGTCTAACTTACATGATTTTGTTGTTGCTTAAGATTATAATTTTACACCTCTGAACTTGACAATGCAAAAGGTAGATTTTGATGAATTTGATAACAACTCTAAAAGAGATGTTAGATGCAGAAGGATTTACACGGAAAGTACCCTAAAGAATTGAATAATAATAATATTGATGAAATCGCATCAAATGGATGGTTAATAACTGGAGAATTGGTCCCTGAAATAGAAGGCTTGGCAATTGCGACCCAGGATCAGGTTGTTTTCACGAAGGTTCATAGAAAACACATCATCCAGCAAAGTATAGATGATTCTTGCCGTAGATGTTTCAGTTCTTCAAAAACAGTTTTTCATCATCATCTTGCACAGTCCTTGCTTCAACAGATTATTTAGAAAGACATAATGCCATCGTTAATGTTATTCTTTTAATCAAGAAATTAAACATGACCTCATTCCCAAAAAGAAAAAATGTTAGAAATATGAACCTGGGATTATTTGTGAAAACGAAATATAAATTTTCTTTTGATAAAACAGTTCTATGAAACAGAGCTGTAAAATATAAAAGGCCGATATCATTCTTACTGATAAACATAATCGAATAACATATAATTAATACAGCTATACCTGACACACCTAATATACAAAATAAATACAATGAAAAAGTTTCTAAATATATGATGCTTGGCAACGAGATTGAAAAAAGTGGAAAATTAAAAAATTTATTCTACCGGTTATTATTTCTACAACAGGTGTTAATCCTAGGCATCTTCACAAAAATATAGAGATTTTGGGTCTGAAGAAAAAATCATAGGTCATAGGTTTTCTCTTAGTTTATACTGCTCAAAATCTGATTTCATATTTTATTTATTTGTATATATGAATGTAATATAATTAGCTGACAATTTTATCATATTTATATTCAGAGCAGTTTTATATTCGATCGTTCATCACTTCACTCAAAGAAAATTATGAATGAGTACCATTCAGTGTTACTTGATAAGGTCCGTAGACTGAATTTTTCTGGGGAGAAAGCCTCTGACACTACTCGTTGATAGATTGATGTCATTGTCTATAGTTTGTATATAATCTGGTAGATTGATATATTCTCATAACATTAAACGTTATCCTAATATATAATGATTCTAGGATATGTTTTGATTATAATCATTGCCTGGGAGTGGAATTAATTACCGGGTGTCAGATTTATATTTTTCATGAAATCAGTTTGATTGCATGAACAGATATATGAGCAATTCATCGGGGTTAAATCCCTTTTTTATATAGATTGATAAATTTTTTCATTTATCTTCATCATAATATGTAACCCAGGATATATTTTGATTATAATTATTGATATATGGGCAACTCGTCGGGTTAAACCCTTTTTATATTTAATGGATTTGAATGACATCCATATATGAACGTCACGGCTATAAGTTTCGAGAAGTTTTAGATATTTAAATTATTTTTACTTTGAGATAAGTGATTTTTAGTTCTAAACAGTAACTACACCTAAAATTTCTTTCATAATCAAACTTTCAGGAAAACGTACATAAAATATATTATTGACAACTGTCAAAGTTAAATGAACGTTCGAATTCCTAAAATCAATTCTTACAGATATTTCATCTACATTCCGATTATCATTATCATTTATCTACATAAATAACCCTCAGCACCACACAACAACTTAGAAACGTCTTATATATATATATATATATATATATATATATATATATATATATATATATATATATATATATATATATATATATATATATATATATATATATATATATATGGAGGGTTCTACCCCGACGAGTTGCCCATATATCTGTTCATGCAATCAAACTGATTTCATGAAAAATATAAATCCACCACCTAGTAATTAATACCATTGCCAGGCTATGATTATAATCAAAACATAGCCTGGAAAAATTATATATTAGGATAAAATTAAATGTTATGAGAATATATCAATCTACCAGAATATTTACATACTATAGCATCATCAGACAATGATATCAATGTACCAACGAATAGTGTCAGAGGCTTTCTCCCCGGAAAAATCCAGTGTACGGACCTTAGTCAAGTAACACTGAATGTTACTCATTAATAGTTTTCTTTGTGTGAAGTGGTGAACGATCGAATAGAATACTGCTCTGAATATAAATATGACAAAATTGTCAGTTAATTATATTACATTTATATAAACGAATAAATAAAGTATAAAATGAGATTCTGAGCAGTATAAACTAAAGGGAAAACCCATGACTCTTCCTCATTATTTTTTTCGGAAAGAAACCTACGAAGAATATTCGAGATTTGATGACTGTTGACCTTTGTAACTGTCCAAACAAATTTTTCTTCAGACCCAAAATCTCAATACTTTCTAGGAATAACACCTGATGTGGAAATAATAATCGGTAGAATGAATATTTTCTTCATTTTCCACATTTTTTAAACTCGTCGCCGAGCATCATATATTTAGAAATTTTTTCATTGTATTTATTTTGTATATTATGTGTGACGGGTATAGCAATATCAATTATATATGTTATTTGATTCTGTTTATCATTAAGAATGATATCTGGTCTATTGTGTTCTACAGCTCTGTTGCAAAGAATTGTTTCATTCAAATAAAGTTCATATTTGTCTTTTTCACAAATAATCTCAGGTTCATATTTTTGAAATTTTCTTCTTTTGGGAATTAGGTCATGTTTAATTCCTAGATTGAAGTGAATAATATTAGCGACGGCATTATGTCTTTCTGAATAATCTGTTGAAGCAAGTACTGAGCAAGATGATAATATATGAAAAACTGTTTCTGAAGAACAGAAACATCTACGGCAAGAATCATCTATATTTTGTTTGATGATGTATTTTCTATAATTCCTCGTGAAAACAACCTGATCCTGGATCGCAAGTGCCAAGCCTTCTGTTTCAGCAAACAATTCTTCAGATACTAACCATTTATTAGATGCCATTTCATCAATAAAATCATTCTTCAATTCTTCAGGGTGCTTTCCGTGTAATTCCTTCTGCATCCAACTTTCTCTCTTAGAATTATCATCAAATATATCGAAATCTATCTTTTGCATTGTCAAGTTCAAAGGTGTAAGATTATAATCTGAAGCAACAACAACATCATGAAATTTAGACGTTCTCTGTTTATCATGAAAATGGGAACGTGAATGAAAATCTGATTACTTTATTTTATATGGAACTCTCATATATTTCATCACACATCCTCATAGTAACGCAGTTTTCAGTATTGAGTATATATATATATATATATATATATATATATATATATATATATATATATATATATATATATATATATATATATATATATATATATATATATATATATATATATATATATATATATATATATATATATATATATATATATATATATATATATATATATATATATATATATATATATATATATATATATATATATATATATATATATATATATATATATATATATATATATATATATATATATATATATATATATAATTACGTTATGCTTTACTAAGAAGAGAGTAAAGATAAGCACTCCCGGTAGCTGACCCCATAGCCGTCTTCCAGGAATCGACTATCTTCTCAGGTGTCTATGTTCAACACTTGTAGAACCATTTGAATTCATTATAAGATTAGATTTGATACTGTTCAGTCCTTTATCGTATTGTACGTTGTGACTTAAAATAAAATAGTTTTTAAAAACAGTTTTCGAATCTTTTTGTTTATAACTGGCGCTGCGAACAGGATATCGCGACTGGACCCCCGAAAATCCATTTCGAAGGTTCCATTAGTGAATACGAACTTTAAAATTCTTTCATCTTTCGAGAAAAAGACAAAGTGCCGTGTTCGGAGAACTCCAGGTGACTCTCAAGTCTTTGTGCGATATTCCAACCAACCACAGAGGATAACATCGAGGGAACACTCACTTTAGGATGCAAATCTTGGTGCTGTAAGTCCTTTTCTGTCCCTCTCCTAATTTTAAGTAATTGCTTGTTTCATACCTATCAGAATTATTTTTCACTTATGTCCGATTCTGATCTTAAAGATTCAAACGAAATCGAATTAATTGCTGCAGACTTAGAAACTCTTAATCTAGGAACCACACAGGTTCGAACAAATAATTCCCCCGATTTAAAATAAAAATCACATCCCTTGAGGAAAGCTAGATTTTCGCTTATTAATTACGAACGTATACAGAAAGAGACTCTGCCAGAAATGAGTCTTAATCAAAGTCAGACAAACTCAACACCTATTCCTTCAGGAACTACATCAAACCTCGAACCACTTTTTAGAAATGATATTCAACTTCTTTTACAATCCATCCCTGAATATTTTCCTGGCGAGAACCTTTCAATTTTTGTAAATGAAGTCGATAACTTATGTAAGCACTTAGAGGGTAGGTTAAATGCAGATTTAGTTTATGTGGTAAATTTTTCCATAAGATCTAAAATCAAAGGCGAAGCAAGAGACTTTCTTTCTTTCCAAAACGCTACAAATTGGCCTTCGATAAGGCGTGTTCTTTTACAAAAATACGGTGATCAGAGAAGTGAAGATCTTTTAGTTTCATCACTTACTCATTGTGTTCAAAAAGAAACGAAACATACATGCAATATTATAGTAGAATTCTCAAAAGTTACAGTGACTTAATACAATATCTTACGCTAAATATAGCAGATCCTGTATTTTTTAATACAAAAGCGAGATATGGAGAGATTGGCTCTTAAAACCTTTCAAATTGGTCTTTTAGAACCACATAGAAGCTTTTTGAGTAATTTCAATCTAAATTCTATCGAAGATTGTATAAATAAATGTCAGTTTTATGACAATAGAAAACAAGAGGGGAGTTCAGTGAGTTTATTAGAAGAACTCAAGAACCAGATAGGAAACCTCAACAAAATTTTCTGTTATCCAGATCTATGATCAATACGAATCGCCAACCTCGAAATCAAAATTCTCTTTCATTTACAAATCAACAATCCCCTAGATTTGTACAACAATCACAAAATTCTTTTCTTCCGCAAATCAACAACCTTCTAGCTTCGTACAACAATCACAAAAAATAAATCTAGAAAATTTCACTAATAAACCTTACTCTCACAATAACCAGGGTTTTCCAAATTCCATAAATAAGCCTCTTCCTTCATGGAAGGTACCACTTACTAACAAGAAAGTATTTGGAACAAATCCAGGTTCCAGTTTTACAAAAACGAAATACCAACCAACCCCAATGTCGACATCAACCATAATACGACAACAACATCCACATCAAAGAACTTTTGAATTTGAAGAACTCTATAATGTCGAAACTCAAAACGATGACTTCAATGAACACTTTGAAGAACTACTTGACGAAAATCTTTATGACGAAAACCTTTATGACGAAAACGACGAGACTGACGAAAATTTTCGGTCAACGGCCCCGGAATCCCAACAGAAATAGATCTGAACTGTCTAAAAACGAAGTCGAAACTACCATTCATTTACTTACCTCAGGTAGATCTCAAAATTTCAATTGATTCAGGTGCAACAAATTCGGTCATAAATCCAAAACCAGCTTTTGAAAAATTCTCAAAATTCATGTACAAAAACCATTCCACGTTTATAGTCTAGGAAATACAATTTATGCTGAAAATAACTTGAAAGTACCTTTGCTTCATGAAATTGGTATTTTGATGATATCCACTTTCACGTCGTCAAATGGCATAAAAACTTCGACGCTCTATTAGGAACTCATGACCTACAAAATTGTGTGCAAAATAGATTATCAAAGAAATATTTTAGAAATAAATAATTTAGAAATTCCATTCTTTCTACAATTTGCTGATTTCAAAATTGAACCCCAACGTGTAAGAATTAATTCAAGTATCAAGGTACCTGTTTCCATCGAACATGGAGAAATTATTTTTCCAGAAACAAAATTTCATGAAAATTTTACAGTCCCAGAATCTATCGTTAACGCTCGAAACGGCTATTGCATTCTTCCAGCTCACGAATCTGCTGATATCGAAGTCAATTTTTCTTAAAGAATCCCTGTCACACCATTTTACGAGTCCGAAATTTCAGAACCACACTTAGAAAACAACAGGAGTCTGAAAATTGCAGACCATATCAGAACTGCGCATATGAATTCCGAAGAAAGGCAGAAGATATTGAAATTATGTGGTAAATTCCGAAATATTTTTTATAATGAAAACTGCGACCTCTCATTCAGCAATACGGTAAAACATAAAATTCGTACTAAAGACGAAGAACCAGTCTTTGTGAAATCTTTTCGCCATCCAAAAACAATACAGCTAGAAATTCAAAATCAAGTTCAAAAATTACTAGACGATAAAATCATAAGACCATCGATTTCACCTTACAGTGCACCGGTTTGGATCGTACCTAAAAAGGCCGACGCATCTGGTAAGAAAAAATACCGTATGGTGATTGACTATCGCCGCTTAAATGAGAAAACTATCGAAGATAAATATCCACTTCCTCGAACAGACGAGATTTTGGATAATCTAGGTAAAAGTCGTTACTTTTCGACAATCGACCTAGCCCAGGGATTTCACCAGATTGAAATGGACGAGAATTCAATCGAAAAGACAGCATTCACTGTCAATAATGGGCATTACGAGTATTTACGTATGCCTTATGGTCTCAAAAATGGTCCTAGCACTTTTCAACGCGTGATGGACAATGTCCTGAAAGAATTTCTACATAAATTCTGTTTCGTCTATATGGACGACGTGGTCATATTTTCGAAAAGTTTACAGGAACACATCTGTCATCTTCAACTAATTTTCAAAAACTTCAAAATTTCAATCTCAAAATTCAGCTTAACAAATCTGAATTCCTCAGTAAAAACATAGAATTTTTAGGTCACGTTATAACACCCGAAGGCATAGCTCCAAATCCGTCTGAAGTAAAAGCAATTCAAAATTACCCCATTCCAAAACCGTCAAAGAAATTAAATCATTTTAGGCCTAATAGGTTACTATCGAAGATTTATCCAGAATTTTGCAAAATTAGTTTCCCCCATGACAAAATGTTTAAAGAAAGGCGCTAAAATAAATTCTGACGACCCAGAGTATATTTCAAGTTTTCAACTTTGTAAAGAACTTTTGATGAATGCTCCAATTTTAGCTTATGCAGACTACGAGAAAGACTTCAAAGTTACTACAGACGCATCAAACGTGGCAATTGGAGGCGTTCTTTCACAATCTGATCGACCCGTTGCCTACTATTCTCGAACCTTAAATTCAGCTGAACGCAATTACTCGACAATTGAAAAGAACTGTTAGCAGTACTTGACACAACGAAATTTTTCAGACCTTATATTTTTGGAAGAAAATTTACTTTAGAGACAGACCACCAACCACTGGTATGGCTCTACAAATTAAAGAACCAAATTCTAGGTTAATTCGTTGGAAATTGAAATTGGACGAATTTGACTAGGATATTGTACACAAGAAAGGTAAGGAAAATATAGTAGCTGACGCTTTATCTCGTGTAGAAGTGAATAATACCGAAAACAATGACGCCACTGATACAGACGACAGCTCTATTCTACCAAATATCGAAGAAATTCCAATCTTGACTGACGAAGACTTAGACAGAATTTTAGAATCACAAAATGACGATATTATCCAGAACCCTGAATATTCCGAAATTCTGAAAGAGCAAGAGAACTCTAAAGATCAAAACAACACTCACCAAGACGACCAAAATTCCTGCGATACAGTTCATTCAACCCAAGAAGATAACGGTAAAGCTATCCCAATTAGTGAATCTTCAATTAATACTTTTCCCAATAGAATCATTTTAAATACTAGCCAACAATATAAGGTGAAGTACACTAAACCATTCAATAAAAACACCTACATAGTATCCATAAGAAATAATTCAATAACAACCGACTTATCAAAAATGTGCAGCGAAATATTTCGACCGAACGAAACTTATGGTATCTTTTTCATAGACCACAATCTACGCCAACCTTTCATTCAGTTTTGCAAAGCAAATTTCAACTATGCAGTAAAACTTATAATTTCTAATAATTTTTGCAAAGACATAACACTAACAGAGAATCAAAAAGACACGGTTAAAACTTACCATGACAAAACCCACAATGGTATTACAGAGACGTATAATTATCTGAAACAAAAATACTACTGGCCTAACATGAAAAACACCATAGCCGAAATTATTAATAGTTGCGAATTATGCCTCAGATCAAAATATGAGAGAAATCCGTACAAACCAAAATTTTCGGGACCAATTTTAGCAAAAAGACCATTTGACGTCATCCACATTGACACATTTTCTTTTCAAAATTCCAAATTCTTAACAGTTATAGAATTTTTCTCGAGATATGCACAAGCATACCTTGTAAAAGACGGAACAAGTCTCACAATTTTGAATAAATTACGTCACTACTTCTCTCATCACAATCTACCAAAAAAGATTGTTTCAGATGCAGGGAAAGAATTCCAAAATAAAACACTCATAGAATTCTGTAAATTAAACAAAATCGACCTACACTTTACAACAGTTAATAATCCAAATTCAAACTCACCAATCGAACGTTTTCACTCTACAATTCTGGAGAAACTCAGGATTCTCAAACTCAAGAATCAGAATGAAATTCAGGCGAATCTAATGATATCCGCCACCCTTATTTATAACCAATCAATACACTCATCCACAGGGTATTCCCCATTCCATTTACTTTACGGACCTTACGATAGACCAATAGATTTTGACGTAGACATGACTGTTTATGAACATTATAATGAGAAAAGAAAACAAGAAATTTTACCGTTTTTCAAAAAATGAAGAGAAAGCTAGGAAAAAAATTTTAAATAAGCGTAACGAAAATCGTAACGATCCTCCCGATTTAGAACAAACAGAAGTGTTTGTTGAACGAAATAGACCTCGAAAGGTTGATCCCCTTTTCGAAAAAATTTCAGTTGAATGTCAAAAAGACAGTAAAATTATAGGAAAAACTGAAAAATCACGCACGACCACTGCAAACATCAAACATGTAAAGAGAGTAAGGAAGGGTATTTCTTGTTTACAGAATACTCCCGATATTACTGTCGCAGATCCAAATGAACCAGGGCCTTCACATCGAGCCGATTAAAAATAATGGATACTTCGAAGAACCCTTAGGCGAAGTCAAGTTCTTCGACCATTATCACAATTTTCTTTCATTCATTAATACAACAAATTTGATGGCTAATTATAAAAATTTGCTCTACAATTCTCGGGTACTTCAGAGAAACAGCACCATCGACAAGTTCACTCATCGAATCTATCTCCAACTCGATCGGAATTTGCAAAGATCGAACAATTGATCAGTAAAATAAGTTATAAAAGAATAAAACGAGGACTGATGAATTTCCTTGGGACAGGTGTAAAATTCATTACCGGTAACCTTGATGATGATGATCTTAAAACAATAAACGAAAATCTAGAGGCTCTCCACAAGAGCAAGAGTTCTGAAATAAATAAAATCAATAAGTTAACTTCATTCGCTAACCACCTATCTAAAAGATACTCCGATGACTTGGAATTATTGAATAAAAATATTTTGAGTACTCGAAGATTTTTCAAACCTTGACAACAACAGAAGAAATCAGAATACTTTTGCAAAATGAAGTATTCCATTCAGAAATGTTACTAGATACACTATCAATGTTAGAAAGAACAATAAGTCTTGCCTTCAATGGAATAGCAAATCTTGAAATTATAACCGTTAACGAGACGTTATAAATTCAAAACTATTTAGAGAAAATTTACAAATATCAGCAATTATCTTCAATCGATCATATTCATTTGTTCAAGGTGTTAGAGTTTGCAAAGATCTCTATAATCGGTACAGATCAAGCAATCACTTTCCTCCTCAAAATTCCCATTTTTCAAAATATTATGGCTAACTATTTCCGAATATACCCTATCCCTAACCACCAAGATATTGCCTTGCTTCCACCAAAGAAGTATCTCGTCAAGTTTGAAAATGAAAACCGATGGACCAACGAGGAATGTCGAAACAGTTCTGATTCCATATCCTACTGCTACCAGAAGACATTTGCTGAGAACTGCAATCTTCAAACTTTTCAACACTGCCGTACAGTGAAAATAGAAAACAGATACGAAATCATCCATGTCCTGAAGAACAAAGAACTGTTAGTACTTTTTCAAGAATCACAAGAAATTCTTGAAGACTGTCAAGGAAAGCTGACCAGAAATTCTGTCAAAGGAACGAGTTTGTTGAGCTCACCATGCAGGATAATTATTGGTACATCTTCCTACGATAACACCGTTCCAGTATTCGAGATTGCTACGCAAAATATTAGCGAAATCGACCTCAAATCTGAAAAAAAGATCGATCTCTACCTACGACACTTAAATTATCCAACTGAAATCATCAAAGAAGCCAAAGAACTTAACGAACAACCCCTGTACCTACAGCCTCTAACCCAAGTATTCCATTACTCCTTGAGCGTAACCATAGCTTGTTGCATGATAATAATTTTCACAATAATCATACGACACAGAAAACGAGTCATTGAACTGCTCTATTATCCGAGGCAAATCATCCACATATCCAAGGACAGCAAACCAATTCTAGAAGAAAATTTGAACGAGGACGTTCAAAACTAAGGAGAGGAATTACGTTATGCTTTACTAAGAAGAGAGTAAAGATAAGCACTCGGTAGCTGACCCCATAGCCGTCTTCCAGGAATCGACTATCTTCTCAGGTGTCTATGTTCAACACTTGTAGAACCATTTGAATTCATTATAAGATTAGATTTGATACTGTTCAGTCCTTTATCGTATTGTACGTTGTGACTTAAAATAAAATAGTTTTTAAAACAGTTTTCGAATCTTTTGTTTATAACTATATATATATATATATATATATATATATATATATATATATATATATATATATATATATATATATATATATATATATATATATATATATATATATATATATATATATATATATATATATATATATATATATATATATATATATATATATATATATATATATATATATATATATATATATATATATATATATATATATATATATATTGTCTTTTGATACTCTTTCTCAGTCTATAGCTAACTCCTTTTTCCTTAGACTCCTCTCACTTACTACTCTTTTCAGCATTCTGCCGAAAGCTTTGTAAAGAACAAATATTTTGACTTTTAGTCTGCTTTTCTCTATTACGGGTTGATGGTAAAATGACAATCTCACAAACTTCTTGCATTCCTGAAAAGTGTATTTTTTAAGTTGCATTTCAATTTATCCTTTCTGTTTTGTTCATAAAATTCTTTTGCAATAGTGTAAGTCTCGTGAAATTTGCTTGGTTACTTTTAGTATTGGAGCTATAATGGCAATCCTGCAATTAATATGAGCTAGCATATTTTTCCTGTTAACACTATTATAAGTGTATAATGCACTCCTCTTTTCCTTACACTGTTTCAGTACTATTCAAAACCAGCCTTGCGCTTCGAACAACTGGGCACTCCGACTCTCCCGGCGTCAGAGTTCCTAGAATCCTCAAACGCCTAAGCTCCTTGAATGTTCCATCATCTGTCGTCTTGAATTACCTAGCAACTGAAAATACTGTCGTCAACTTACCCGTCCAAAATGTTGTGTGTTTCTTGGCACAATATCAAAAACTTTTACACGAACTTATTTGTGAACTCAATCGTGTAAAATATCTCTAATAAGAAATATTGATATCTTTTGTTTATCTCTTTAAATATTTCGAAACGGAAACTTTAAAATAGAATAGACCGACGCAACATATTATCATCTTTACAGTTCGTGGGCTATGAATGCATCGACAATAAGTTACTTATGCTGTACTATCTCAGTAATGGATGCAACTCGATCGGTAATTTCCGGATGGGATGTACGTCAACTTGAATCGAGGATAGAAGTATCTTTTATATCTGATCATTGATCGAATAGTATAAATATAAAGCAATGAAATGAATCAGGGGAGTTGGGAATAACAATTTCATGTATTTTCTCCCTCCACGTGACTCTACTTCAACTAACCTTGCGTTATAAACAATTTTACGCTCGTACCTAGATTGCCCTCAGGCAAACCCTCGATTTACCTTTGTTTTTCATTGAAAAACTTCAAACTAACCTGTCAGGTGTGAATGTCGAAAATCACGTTCGAAACTTCGAAAACGACCCGATAATTTGTGGCAAAATGTCATTTTAAGTGGTTGATGAAATCAAACTATTTCAAGAATTTGATGTGATCTGGAAATGATTTGGAAGCCTGCTAAAATGGTATTAGCTACTATGGTCGTGACGCCGGGAGAGTCGGAGTGCCCAGTTGTTCGAAGCGCAAGGCTGGTTTTGGGCACTAGGTGTTCAAGGCATCTGGACGTTCAGAGAGTCTGACCGATCGAGGCGCACGATCGTTCGAAGGGTCCGAGTCTTCGGCGCAATACAGTGTGGGGCGCTTGAGGGTTTATCTCAAGGTAGTTCTGGGTGCAAGGTGGTTTGCGTCGTGTGGATGTTTAGACGCAGGATAGTTCTGGACGTTTGATGGCATAAGATAGTTCAGGGAGTTTATGCGCGAGGTATTTCGGGGCGTGTAGGCGTTTGGCGATGAGAGGCACATCTGCCTGTCAAGGCGTTTAAATTGCAAGGTAGATCTGCCCGCCTAGGCGTTTGATATGCAAGGTAGATCTTACCGCCTAGGCGTTTAATATACAAGGTAGATCTGCCCGCCTAAGCGTTTTATATTCAAAGTAGATCTGCCCGCCTAGGCATTTGATATACAAGGTAGATCTGCCCGACTAGGCGTTTGATATACAAGGTAGATCTGCCCGCCTGCTAGTGATATTTACAAAGCATTTTCCTCGTTCGACATTATAATTCATTTAGATCAGATTTAGACCATTTAATAATTCCAAAAGAAGATGTCAGAATAGGAACTGCATAGGAGTTCATAGCTCTGAAATGGTTTTTTCTAGTTGTGACTCTTGATGATAATTCTAAGTCTTTTGTAATATGAACTTCAAATATTTTCGTTAGTGCTGCTGTAGTAAATTGTCTTCTCTTGACCAAATCCAAGATATTTATATGTATCTCCTTGATGCATTGGCTCGATTTCGATAGTGGAAATCTTTACATAATCAGAGGTGATTTTTTCTTTTTCAATAGAAAGATTTTTACATTTTGGAAGCCCAAATTTCAAATGAAGTAGACTTTCCAAATGAGATCTGGTTCCGGCATATACTTCAATATCATCGAAATAAATTAAGTGACTTAATTTGAATTCAGTTGATAGACTCTTTATTTTGAAGTCGAAACTAGTAACATTTAATTCATGAGATAATGGATTAAGGCAAAGACAAAAAGAAGTAGTAGTTCAAAATATTTAAAATTGGTGTTTCACCAGGATATATAACCAGAACTATCATAAGACAATGCATAGTAAGAGCTTGGAAAAATTTAACAGCTCATAATAATTGAAGGATTTACATTTGAAAAACAATACTGCAAAAGAAGACTGCAGAAACTGTGAAAATTCTGAAGGGCTTATATTAATGCCAAAACCGTTGAGAGACTTCTTCGAAGAAAAGAGAGAGAGTTCTATGTAGAACAACTTAAGAAATGTGGAAGAAGTGTATTCAGGATTTCAACAATCAACCATCTTATAGAGAATAACAAATTGAAGGACGAGAAAATAATTATGGTTAACCCCTGATCTGGAGAAGGCTTCAGACAGAACACTGAAAAGAACAGTATGAGAGTCTCAGGGAACGAGTAGTGATTTATACTTAGAAAGAGTAGCAGAAGCCTTATAATGTAATTCAGTAGGATATGACATCAATGTTGAGATTAGAAAATGAATCTAAGATAGGTAAAGAAGAAAACATCAAATGACCAAATTTTAAAGAACCTATAGTATTGGGAAACAGTTTGAAATAATTCTAGAAACCGATCAGAGATATAATTGGAAAGCAGCATGGGAAACACTCTTCAGGAGAGGAGAAAGTGTTCAGAATAACATTTCTACTATCAACCAGCTCAGAAAGAACAAACTGAAGTACAAGAAGATATTCGTTGCTTTTCTTCAAGTGAGAAGGCTTTTGAAAGAAAACCGAGAAGAGTAAAATGGTAGAGTCTAAGGAAAAGAGAAGTGAATTATAGACTGAGAAGGAGTATCAGAAGCCTTGAAATAGGTCAATCAGTAAAATATGTTGATACCTATGTTAGGATGTGAAGGTGAAGATAAATTGGTGATAGGAGAAGAAGAATCATAACAGCAATATTCAGAATAACAATATTTTATTATTTGTTTATATGTATAGCAGGTAAGCTTTGTCATCACGAATACTGTTTCCTTGTTAGAACTACTATATATATATATATATATATATATATATATATATATATATATATATATATATATATATATATATATATATATATATATATATATATATATATATATATATATATATATATATATATATATATATATATATATATATATATATATATATATATATATATATATATATATATATATATATATATATATATATATATATATATATATATATATATATATATATATATATATATATATATATATATATATATATATATATATATATAAAATATTACTTTTGAGTAATCTTGGTCATCATGAATACTGTTTCCTTGTTAGATACTTTCATCAGTGTTCTGTAGCTCATTGAAATATTATTCCTTTATATAAACATTGTTGTCATATTATACTGATATACCATTATTGAAGTCTTTTGATACTCTTTCTCAGTCCATAGCTAACTCCTCTCACTTACTACTCTTTTCAGCATTCTGCCGAAAGCTTTGTAAAGAGCAAATATTTTGTCCTCTATTCTCTATTCTCTATTACGGGTTTGATGGTAAAATGACAATCTCACAAACTTCTTGCATTCCTGAAAAGTGTATATTTTAAGTTGTATTTCAATTTATCCTTTCTGTTCTGTTCCTAAAACTCTTTTGCAATAGTGTAAGTCTCCTAAAATTTGCTTGGTTACTTTTTAGTATTGGAGCTATAATGGCAATTCTGCAATCAATATGAGCTAGCACATTTTTCCAGGTGTCACTATTATAAGTATATAATGCACTCCTCTTTTACTTACAATGTTTCAGTATTCAGTATCTCAATTCTATGTTGGAAACCTTCCCCAGATTAAAGAGAACCTCAATCTATATTTTGTCCTTCAGTCTGTTCTTTTCAATGAGCTGGTTGATGGTGAAAATGTAATCCAGAACATTTCTTCCTTTCCTGATTGTTTTCTGTTGTTCACCAATTATATCTCTAGTTGATTTCTAGAATTCTTTCAAATAGTTTTTCAATAGTATGAGTTCCTTAAAATTGGCTCAGGTCTTTTCTTCCTATTGGAACGAAAATGCCAATCCTTGATTCATTATGAGCAGGTACATTTTTCCAATCCCTTCTGAATTTGGCTATCAGTAGTCTTTTTCTCCTATCATCAATGCATTTTCTCATCTCATCATTTGTGTTGTCACATTATTATGTTATACCAATTTCAAAGGTTATTGATACTCATCTTAGTCTCTCATCTAATCCATTTTTCCTCAGACTCCTCTCTCATACTACTGTTTTCAATATTCTACCTTAAACACGTTCTCAGTTTAAAATTCACTCCTATTTTGCCCAGACTCTCCCATAGTATTCTTCTCAATTCTCTCTCGAACACCTTCACCACATCAGAGAAAACCTATAATTATATTTTGTCCTTGAATATGTTCTTCTCTATTTGCTGGTCTATGGAGAAATTGTCATTAAGAACTCTTTTTTCTTTCTTGAAGTCTGTTTTCCATATTGTTCTTCAATTATTTCTCTATTTCAAAGACAAACATGTAGTTTATATTGATGACCGAAAATTTTGGGGAGAAGTCAAACTTTCTCACATACTGTTAGAAAACAAATTAACAATTTGACAGTTCTTTTAAAATGTTCTTTTATATCCCAGTATTAATGCTAGAAATAGTTGAAAGAAAATGAAAACAGGCATGTATAAAGAACTTCCTACATACTAATGAAAATTAGTATTGAGACTAATATCCTTCTTCACTGCCACCAAGCTAACTTGCTATACATATGAACAGATAAAAAATATTGTTATTCTGAATATTGCTGTCATGATTCTACTTCTCCTATCACCAATTTATCTTCACATCCTAACATGGGTATTAACATATTATACAGATTTACCCATTTCAAGGCTTTTGATACTCCTTCTCAGTATATAATTCACTTCTCTATTCCTTAGACTCTACCATTTTACTCTTCTTGGTTTTTTTTCAAAAGCTCTCTCAGATAAAAGAAAAGCAACGAATATCTTCTTGTTCTTCAGTTTGTTCTTCTTGAGCTGTTTGATAGTGAAAATGTTATTCTGAACACTTTCTCCTCTCCTGAAGAGTGTTTCCCATGTTACTTTCCAATGATATATCTGTTCGGTTTCTAGAATTATTTCAAATTGTTTCCCAATACTAAAGGTTCTTTAAAATTTGGTCATTTGCTGTTTTCTTTTTTCCCTATCTTAGATTCATTTTCTAATCTCAACATTGATGTCATATCCTACTGAATTACATTATAAGGCTTCTGCTCCTCTTTCTCAGTATAAATCACTCCTCGTTCCCTAAGACTCTCATACTACACTTTTCAGTGTTCTGTCTAAAGCCTTCTCCAAATGAGGGTTAACCATAATTATTTTCTCGTCCTACAAGTTGTTATTCTCTATAAGATGGTTGATTTTGAAAATCCTGAATACACTTCTTCCTTATATGAAGTGTGTGTTTCTTAAGTTGTTTTACATAGAACTCTCTCTCTTGTCTTCGAAGAAGGCTCTCAAAGGTTTTGGCACTAATGTAAGCCCTTCAGAATTTTCACAGTTTCTGCAGTCTTCTTTTGCAGTATTGTTTTTCAAATGTAAATCCTTCAATTATTATGACCTGATACATTTTTCCAAGCCCTT
Organism: Cryptolaemus montrouzieri; assembly: GCA_013387265.2. NCBI lineage: Eukaryota > Metazoa > Arthropoda > Insecta > Coleoptera > Coccinellidae > Cryptolaemus > Cryptolaemus montrouzieri. The sequence goes on along the minus strand of JABFTP020000176.1, from coordinate 19,413 downwards.
CTGAATATTGCAGTCAGATCGCTTCTTCCCTTATGTACTATGCATTGTCTTATGATAGGTCTTGTTATATATCCTGGTGAAACACCAATTTTAAATATTTTGAACTTCTACTTCTTTTTGTCTTTGCCTTAGTCCAATATCTCATGAATTTAATGATACTAGTTTCGACTTCAAAATAAAGTCTATCAACTGAATTGAAATCAAGACACTTAATTTATTTAGATGATATTGAATTATATGCCGGAACCAGATCTCATTTGAAAAGTCTACTTCATTTGAAATTTGGGCTTCCAAAATGTGAAAATCTTTTTATTGAAAAAGAAAAAATCACCTCTGATTATATAAAGATTTCCACTATCGAAATCGAGCCAATGCATCAAGGAGATATATATAAATATCTTGGATTTGGTCAAGAGAAGACAATTTACACTAGCAGCACTAAAGAAAATATTGGAAGTTCATATTACAAAAGCCATAGATTTATCATCAAGAGTCACAACTAGTAAAAACCATTTCAGAGCTATCAACTCCTATGCAGTTGATAACAATTTCATGTATTTCCGTCCTCCACGTAACTTTCCGCCAACTAACCTTGCGTTATAAACAATTTCACGCTCGTACCCAAGTTGCCCTCAGGCAAATCCTCGATTTACTTTTGTTTTTTATTGAAAAACTTCACACTTCACACTAACCTGTCACGTGTGAATGTCGAAAAGCACGTTCGGAACTTCGAAAACGACCAGATAAGTTGTGGGAAAACGCCATATTAACTGGTTGATGAAATCAAACCATTTCAAGAATTTGGTGTGATCTGGTAATGATTTGGAAGCCTGCCGAAATGGTCTTAGCTACTAAGGTCGTGTTAGAGACCGTTAGAAAGTTACCGTTTCGATGTAAGGATTATTGAATTTAAAATTGACAAATTCCAACAACAGAGTCTGGGTAAAATGCTCGAAAGCTGAGTCCATTTTGTTTTCCTCGATAGAGTAGGTCAAAGTTACCAAGAGCCAAGTAGAAGTCGAAGAAAGAAGAAGATCAAATTGACGACTGTTTATGACATAACCTATATAAAATTGAAGTTGGTTTGCATTGTATTCGCAAAGATTAATGAAAGATTTAAGATGATAGCAAAGTAAGATGAAGTGATGCATAAAGACATATACAATCCAGAAAGGCATCAGAGCTAAGTGAAATAAACATACTTATAAGACAGGTGCCATTGATATATTGCTATGAGTAATTTCTTGGACGTAAATACAACCAAGCCCTGTTCAATTTTGAAAGTTGAAGTTATCAGAACCGAGAGAAAGAATTGTAAGTGTTCAATATGAACTATAAAAAGAGACAATTGAATATTTGACTAAGGCAAAATTCAAATCTGGGCTTCACATCAATTTAATCATCAAAGTTCTGAACAACCACAATCTTCAAGATAATGTCGAACTGGGATGAAGTGATGCAGGAAAATACCATCGAGAAAGACATCAGAAGGAATACAAATAAACATAGTTTAATATGGTTTCCATTAATTTTATGTTGCTGCAGGTCATTTGTTGGACATGAAGAGCACTGAACACTATTCGATCTGGGATGTGTTTGTCTTTAGACCTTTCTTCCTGGGGCAGTTATTTTGAATCTAAGATGTTTGAAGAGATTTTTATAGTGGAGCAAATTTTAAAATGAAACCCAAAAATTAATGAGTTCATAGTAATAGGAATTCTAGATACTTAAGTGAATGATATGCCGATAACAGAAAGTTTTTATGTTTCGATCTGTCTTTTCTGATATATTATCCTTACTGTTTTGTATTGATACCTCGGTCTGATTGTCTCTATATTTATATCATGTTCTGATTGTTTTTGGGTTTTACTCCTATTCTGACTGTATGTAGTTAGTCTATACACACGTGTTTGTCTCAATTCAAGTTCAAATCAATTAATGTCGATTTTTGAGTGACTTGTCATGAATACTCTTAACTTGTATATTGATGACTAATAAAGAATGTATTAATCAATTATATCAAGAATTCAAGAACTATGTGATAATAGATATCTTAGTTTGGGAGTTCGGAATTCATAGACTTTGTTAGAATTTCCTTGATTATTTAGTGTACATGATATGAAAGAATATGGATAATAAATTCAAGAAATTTTTGGAAGAAACAATCAACTACATTCGTTACAGAAGCAAGAAAAACTGATGAAAAGTTAAGAAATTTATTTCAAATTGATATTGAAATATACAGAAAAATTTTTTGTGAAAGAATTCGTATACTACATCGAAATGCTTGACACAAATTCCAAATGAGCAAATATTCATTAGGAGTTGACATTAAAACTGATAAATGATGTACAGGTATATGCAGAAAAAAAGTACCTCCGAAATTGCCGAATATCGAGAAGATTTGTCTTCGGCGAAAACGACAAATATCTAACCTAACCTAACCTCTTGAGATATTCAGTTTCGCGTGCATATTAAAACTTGTTCCGTTCTGTATGGCACATTTCTCTGTTCTACTAAGTGGAATAAGCTGAAAATTTTGGTGTTATTATTGACGAAAAAGATCGTGCTGTGAATACTTACTTTTCGAGTGGCTCATTTTTCTAATACTATTGGAAAATACGGATGGTTCATATCGCTGGAATTGGTATCGTAGGTAATAACACTCGTAGCGAAAATACATGTAAAAATCCATTTTCGAAGCCCATTTTCGTTTTCAAGTGTCCCTTCGAGAACGTCAGACAATATGGCCGACTGACTGGAATGTAAACAACCTACTTTAACTTTTGTCGCGAACGCTGTGTGCATGGAAATAGAAGGAAATACGTATTTTATTTCGGTAAATAGGTAAACATACGACGTTAATGAAAATTAAGACGAATGAACGCATCGTTTGAACTGTTTTTCGTTAGAGTGTATGAATTTTCATGCAAAAACGAACGAAATACCCATTGTTTACTTACGTTTTGAAGGAGCTTTCCACTATTCGTTTCAAATACCACGTTTTTCTCGCATTCTAATCCAAACCTTTTTCGTTCTACGTAACCGAACAGGTTTCGAGATGATTTCGATGTACCTTTATTGATGGAACGATTGATGTATTACTAATTTTAGATGTCTTTCGATGACCCAAATCCTAGAATTTGAGTTTGAGAAACGTCAACGTCAACGTCGTCGCTCGGGAATTGTCGTGTTCCCGACGTGTTTTGTTTCCTATTGGTGGAAAAGGAAATGAGGACGGCAGGGGTATCGAGCAAATTTAAAGATTTTCCGGAATTAACTAAAAATATTGGTATGCCCTTTTCGCGAGAAGGAAAGACGTGAGAGTGAAATTTCGTCTTTCTTCTCGGATTCCGTGGTATTTTTCTTCATTTGCCGATAGTTTTGAATCTCGAACCGAACCGTTTTCGGCCACAACTTTCAGTGGGCGTGTCCGTTTTTTCGAAAATATGGAAATATCTTCCACGTCTAATAATGGACCTCTTTTCTGACGCGGATTCATAAAGTTTCTCGAGGAAAATAAGCGATAAAAATATCGGGAAGGAAGATGGGAAAGACGAACGCTTCGTTCGGTAAAAAGTGCGGGACCGATTAGGCGGAGGAAAAAATTTGTATAGCCTGCTCGTTTGGTGGACCTTTTTCTTTTTGGCGTTTTCGAAAGGTTATTCGGGGAATTTCGAGATTATCGCTGTACGAATCGTCTTTCCAAAGACGAAATTTACCGATACCAAAGGAATCTGGCACTCGACTCTTTCCGTTTTCGAGATCTGGCGATATCGCAGAAATTTTCGAAAATTCGTATCTCCGCCGTTCGGGGTTCCGCGGGCTCCCAATTTCGCACGCACCTTAGACCCACAACCTAGTTTCGTAAAAAAATTACTCGGTCCGGCCTCCGCCTCCCGCTCGACAGCTATTCGAAAAATTCCCGTCCCGGTTCAACCACATTCCTTCCCCTCCATTTTGACGGAATAGTGCCTTACCCGTTTAGTATATATACACTAGAGAGCCCATTAAGATCGCCTCATATACAAAAACGCCAAATAGACGGAACGCCTATTATACAAAAACGCCTAATAGACAGACGAAACGCAAAAACCCCAAATATACAAAAACCTCTAATATACAAAAACGCTTAATATACAAAAACACCCCATATACAAAAACGCCTAATACACTAATCGCAATATATACTGAACGGCATTTCATATACAGCTCTAACTATAATGAATTGTCTCATTAGATGCACTGATATTTATATTTAATTGTTCTGTGTGTTATTAAGAACGCAGCTTCCAGTATTGTTTCACGGATACTGACTCACCAACCATACAAATTTAAACACTATTCACTTCTATCCCAATTCAATTTGAAAATCTCATTTTTCTCCAAGTGAAGAAGCATCAATATTAAAAGAAATAGTTGCTTGAAACAGCAAGATGGAGGAATTACTTCTCGAGAATATTAATGAAATATATATATATATATATATATATATATATATATATATATATATATATATATATATATATATATATATATATATATATATATATATATATATATATATATATATATATATATATATATATATATATATATATATATATATATATATATATATATATATATATATATATATATATATATATATATATATATATATATATATATATATATATATATATATATATATATATATATATATATATATATATATATATATATATATATATATATAGTATCATATATATATATATATATATATATATATATATATATATATATATATATATATATATATATATATATATATATATATATATATATATATATATATATATATATATATATATATATATATATATATATATATATATATATATATATATATATTTAAGTGTTCAAGTAATAAGCAATTTAATGTAGGAAAAGTTTCACCGAAAATTATAAGATCACGCAGTGAGTTGTACAAAATACTAACAAATAAATTGCAACTATAGTTAATGCTGTACTACTAGTTCTTTAACCGGCATTAATGATAAGACTTTATTACAATTCAAGTACTTGCCAGGGTTACCATTATCTTGAAATAAATAATAACAAACTGGGACATCTGTACGGTCTCTCTAAAAAGTACCATACACTACAGTACCTGCCTGAATATGCCACAGGAGAAGAATTTGTCTATACAGGACGTATTCGATGAAATAATAAGGTCTAAAGCAGAAATTACAAAATCGATTAAGGCTAGTGAGGCAAATATTGTTTTGAAGATTGGGGCCTTACAGGAGAGACTAGAACAAGTAGAGAAGGAAAATAGTCGACTTAAAGAAAAGTTGGAAATATTAGAGAGGAACTCGAAGAAAAAAAGTTTGATAGTTTTCGGTCTGAACGAAGAACCTCGTGATATTTCTTTGGGATCCATCTCAGAAACTCTAAAAAGTCTGCTTAAAGTCGAAATTAAAGACACTGACATATCCGATTTGTATTCACTTGGAGGTTACTCAGATTCTCCAATGAAAGTTAAATTTACCTCTTATTTTAAGAAGAAATTGATACTATCTAAGGGAAGTCTCTTGAAGGGAACAAACATTACAATATCTCCAGATTTAACATTTAGGCAAAGAGAAGATAACAAAATTCTGAGAAAGCACTTGATGGAGGCCAGAGCGCACTCTTCTACTAAGTCGTTTATTAAAGGAAATATATTACACATTGGCCAGAAGTCGTATACCATTAAAGAGCTGAAAATCGCACAATTAGAACGGGAGATTGGAGGTGAACCTAATATCGGTGAGAGTGTGGTGGAGACAGAATCATCGGCATCACAGATTTGGAGTCAACCTTCTAGCAATAGAGAAAAGCACAAGGTCAAAAACCAACCAATTAAGACCAGCGCTAGATTAGCTAGAATTCAAAGAGGAAGAATAGATTCGGCATGAAAATAGTAAACAAATGATAAATAAATAATTCTTCAAAAGGAAATGGATTCTTATATAAGGGATTATAATACTCATACTTACAAAACAATACTTATTGATAATTTAACGGAACTACAACTTTACAGTGTATCCGAACATCTAAAGATTTTACACATAAATATTAGGAGTGTGGAAAAAAATTTAGATGAGTTCAGGCTTTTCTTAGAGGAAGCTCTCAAAAATTTCATGCAATTATACTTTCAGAAACTTTTCAAATAGGAAATATCGAATTATTCAATATCGAAGGATACACAAGTGTTTACAGCAATGGGCAATACAACAGAAATGATGGAGTTCTTGTATATATAGCAAAAGAACTGAAATTCAAGTATGATGTGTCACTAGGTGAAAGCACAGCAGTAGAAGGAAATATCAAATTATTGAATAAAACATTGAAAATAACAAGCATTTATCGCTCACCAAGCTCTAATATAAAATTGTTTCATGAAAATTTATATAACTATATAAGAAAATCTAATACAGCAAAGTATCATATAATAATTGGAGATATGAATATAAACTTATCAGCTGTTGATGAATATAAAAATATTTTAAATTCTTTTGGATACGAATCTTACATTAATAGCTACACCAGACCCTCTAGTAATAGTTGTCTCGATCATATTTTCCTAAAAACTGATGAAAACACCTCCCTGGAGAGTCAGGCAGCCTTTAAAGTTCAGCAACATATCACAGATCATTATCCAATAACATTATGCCTTAAAGATATTAAACCACCAACAAATCTTTTGCAGGCAAACTTGAAAATAAAAAAATTCATAAACTATGACCGATTAAAAACATCACTAAATTCAGTAAATTGGTACAAAAGGGAAACAGGAGAGGACGTAAACACTTTTACTGAAAGGTTTATTAACATATTAAATGAGCAGATAACAATTAATACATCTAGAGTAAATAAAAAAAGTAAAAATCCAATAAAAGGACTGGATAACGCCAGCCCTTCTTCAGTCTATAAACAGAAAGAATGAGCTATATAAAAGAGTTTCACAGAATTTAAATAATCTGGAACTCAAAGAGGAATATATTAATTATAGAAATCTATTACATAAACTTATAAATAAATCAACAAAACAATACTTTCAAGATAAAATAACAGAAAACAAGTCCAGGTCGAAAGCTTTGTGGGATTGTGTAGGGGAGATCTGTAACAAAAAGAAAGAAGAATTAAAAATAGAACCAATAAAAAATGCAGAAAATAAATTAATTAGTGAGAAACAAAATATAGCTGATGAATTCTATGAATATTTTAGTTCTCTAGGAAAAAAATATGCGGAAAAAATAAAAGATCCGGGGGGATTTGAACAGGTCGAGCCATTTTTAAATAAAACTTTATTTTTTTACCCAACAGATTCAGAAGAAGTGAAAAAGATCATAACAGAACTTAAAGACAAAAAGGCATCTGGACACGATGGCATTAGATCAGAGGTGTTGAAAAATATAAAGGAATATATATCAGAACCTATTGCACATATGCCCAACCTTTGTTTCGAAACTGGAGTTTATCCTGATATACTTAAAATTGGAGTAATTTAACCTATTTATAAATCTGGTGACAAAACTTTACTGAAAAATTACAGGCCCATATCGCTAGTGTCGAATATAAATAAAATTATAGAAAAGATTATAAAAAAACGTATCATTGGGTTTATGGACAAATATCAAATTATTGCCGAAAATTAATTTGGTTTTAGACGGGGTAAATCAACTCAAGATGCGATCGGAGAACTAACTAAAAAGATATACAAATGTCTAAATGAAACAATCCCAGCCCTCTGCATATTTATAGATCTTGCTAAGGCCTTTGATACTGTATCTCACAAGAAACTATTAGATAAGCTTCACCGGTGTGGCTTCAGGGGAAAAGGATATGATTTGATGAAAAGTTATTTAACAGATCGCAAACAAATGGTGGAAATCGGAGAATATAGAAGCAGTGTGAAAGAAGTAACATACGAAGTACCACAAGGAACAGTACTAGGTCCGATCCTATTTACAATATATATATAAACAATCTTCTGTTAATGGAAACAAAAGGACGAATTATATGTTTTGCAGATGACGCTGCTTTTTTTTATGAACGTAAATCCTGGAAAGAGTTAAAAAAATATGCAGAATGTGATTTTCTACAAATTAAAAAGTGGTTCGAATGTGAGTAGCTGACTCTCAATCTAGAAAAGACATTTTACTTACCATTTGTATCATATGCATCTGGTGTGCCACAAATGGGTCCCCTACACGTCGACAATTCCACCATCAAACCTGCAGCGGAGAGTATAAAATACTTAGGAATTACCCTCGACAGACATATGAGATGGAATAAACATGTCGATAATATAGTTAAGAAGTTAAGAGGGCTGCTTTATAAATTCAGATATTTAAGGAAGATTCTTGACGTCAAGCACCTACGCATACTCTATTTTGCTCTCGTGGAATCCCACTTATCATATGGTATTATAGGTTGGGGGGTGCTTACGAGAATCAACTGAAAAAGATCTAAACAATGCAAAAATGGTTGTTGAGGATTATTTTTGGGAGACCACTTACCTCTGATGGAGACGAACTGTATAGATTATCAGGAATAGCTGACATTCATCAGTTGTTCTCGGCTCACATTTTGTTTCACACATTTCAAGGAAAAATACAATTGAATTCAATAGAATATATTTATTCTACCAGAAACAAGAAAAATAGATTTGAAACCCCGAGAGCTGAGAAAAGAGTTGGGCAACGATCCTTTACCTATTTGGCACCAAGAATATATGCCATGTTGCCTCAAGAATTAAGAACAGCCTATATGTATAAGAATTTCAAGAGAAAAATAAGAAGATGTATACAACGAAGTGGCAGGCAAATCTTTTTTAATGTTATAAATCAGCTGCCTTAATCAGATATGTGACAATAAAATACCAAATTAGTGACTTTGATGCTGATAGTCTCTCTTCATACCGATAGTGACTTTCACACCGATGGTAACTTTCCCAACGATAGCGACATATCAAGGGACATTGATAGTAACTTTCTTCGTGGTGACTATGAAATTTCGATGGTACTAATTAGAAATGTTGGTTTTGTTTTTTGTTGTTTGCTTATATTTTACTTTTTGTACTTATGGGAAAAATATATTGTTTATTTAAGTTCAATTCACGTACAGACATTATGTAATGTCTCTGTGATTAAACGTTTATTCAGACTTATAATAGTTATACGGTAAGAAATCCATATTATTTGTTATACATTCTTCAAATCTGAATAAACTATATTATTATTATTATTAATATTAATATATATATATATATATATATATATATATATATATATATATATATATATATATATATATATATATATATATATATATATATATATATATATATATATATATATTCCTCAACCGTTACTGTTGAGTAATTTTGGTCATCAGGAATACTGTTTCCTTGTATCTGTGTTCCTTAACTCATTGAAGTTTTAATCCCGAATACTTCTTCTTTTCCTGAAGGGTTTTCCTTTGTTGTTTTCCAATTATATCTCTGTTTGGTTCCCAAAATTCTATGAAATAGTTTCTCAATAGTATAAGATCCTTGAAATTTGCGCAGGTCTCTTTTGCCTATTGGAAAAATAATGCCAATACTCCAATCATATAAGCAGAAACATTTTTCCAATCCTTTCCGAATATAGCTGTCAGAATTCTTCTTCCCCTAACTTTGATGCATTTTCTTATATCAACATTGTTGTCACATCATACTGATATGCCTTTCTTAAAGGCTTTTGATACTCTTTCTCCGTCCATAATTTACACCTCTTTTCCTTAGACTCCTCTCACTTACTATTCTTTTCAGCATTCATATTTTGTCTTTCAGTGTTCTTTTCTCTAAAACTGGTTGATTGTGAAATGTCAAACTCACAAACTCTTTGCATTCCTGGGAAGTGTATTTTTTTAGTTGTATTTCAATTTATCCTTTTAGTTTGGTTTGGAAATCTAACCTAATCTAAAACTCTTTTGAAATAGTTTATTTCTCCTGAAATTTGCTTTGTCACTTTTTAGTATTGGAGCTATAATGGCAATCCTCCAATTAATATGAGCTAGCACATTTTTCAGGTATCAATATCATAAGTGTATAATTCACTCCTCTTTTCCTTACACTCTTTCAATACTATTCTCAATTCTCTGTCAAAAGCCTTTACAAGAATTATGAGAACCTCAAATTATATTTTGTCCTTTAGTCTGTTCATTTTTATGAGTTGGTTGATGATGAGAATGTAATCCTAAACATTCTTTTTCTCATATCATGAATGCATTCTCTTATCTCATCATTTGTTGTCACACTATTATGATATACCAATATATATATATATATATATATATATATATATATATATATATATATATATATATATATATATATATATATATATATATATAAATATAATATATAATATACTTTCAGTATACTCCATTAGACTACGTGAATATAAAATAAATACAGATAGAAAATTCCAAAACAAACTATTCAAAAATAATGAAAAATATTTTTACAAATTTATTTCAGGTTCAAATGAAAATATTTCTGGAAATTGAGTGCCTAAAATTGATATTTTAACTGATTATTGGTCTTCAATTTGGGCAGTGCCAAGGCAACACAATTCCAATGCAAGTTGGATTTTAAATGAAAGGTCTCGATTTTCTAAAATAGAATGCATGCAATTCGAAAAATTTTCAAACGAAGATATAACATCAGTTATTAAACACACAAAAAATTTGAAATCTCCAGGTGTTGAAGGTATTCATAACTTTTGGTTCAAGAAATTCTCTTGCGTTCATGAAAAATTGGCTGAATAGTTTTCATTTATAATAAAGAAACCCTCAACTACTCCTTTATTTTTCACACAAGGAATTACTTATTTAAAACCGAAAAGTGATAATACTATTGATCCGTCTCAATAAAGACCAATTACTTGCCTTCCAACAATATATACAATTCTAACTGCATGTATTACCCAAAAAATTTATGCTCATTTGGAGAATTATAATATTCTTTCCGAACATCAAAAAGGATGTAGAAAAAAAACACCTTGGTACTAAAGCAACTTGTAATTGATTCTGTTGCTTTGAATCAAGCTCAAACTAAGAAGAGAAATATTCATACAGCCTTCATTGATTACCAAAAGCCTTTTGATAGTTCTCCCCATTCATGGCTTCAAGAAATTTTGGAAATTTATAAAATTGATAAGACACTTCGTCATTTTCTTGAATTTGTAATGAAAAATTGGAGAACCAATCTTCATTTAAATATTTCAAAACAATCGTTAAAATCCGAAGTAATTCCAATCAAAAGAGGCATTTTTCAAGGTGATTCTTTAAGTCCTCTTTGGTTTTGTCTTTGCCTCAATCCATTATCTCATGAATTAAATGCTACTAGTATCGGCTTCGAAATAAAGAGTCTATTAACTGAATTCAAATTAAGTCCCTTAATTTATTTAGATGATATTAAATTATATGCCGGAACCAGATCTCATTTAAAAAGTCTACTTGAGATTACTTTCAACTATTCCAATGATATTCATATGAAATTTGGGCTTCCAAAATGTAAAAATCTTTCTATTGAAAAGGAAAGATCACCTCTGATTATATAAAGATTTCCAATATCGAAATCGAGCCAATGCATCAAGGAGATACATATAAATATCTTGGATTTTGTCAAGAGAAGACAATTAACCATAGCAGCACTAAAGAAAATATTATAAGTTCATATTACAAAAGACTTAGAATTATCATCAAGAGTTATTTAACTAGTAAAAACCTTTTGAGAGCTATCAAATCCTATGCTGTTCCTATTCTTACATCTTCTTTTGGAATTATCAAATGGTCTAAAACTGATCTAAATGAATTAGAATGTCAAACGAGGAAAATGCTCTGTAAATATCATAAGCACCACCCAAAGTCAGCTGTTCAGAGAGTTACACTACCTAGACATCTTGGAGGTCGTGGATTAATTGATTTGAATAATCTTCATAGTAAACAGATTTTTCATCTACGTTCCCATTTTCATGATAAACAAAGAACGTCTGAATTACATGAAATTGTTGTTGCTTCAGATTATAATCTTACACCTCTGAACTTGACAATGCGAAAGGTAGATTTTGATATATTTGATGATAATTCTGAAAGAGAAAGTTTGATGCAGAAGGAATTACTAGGAATGCACCCTAAAGAATTTAAAAATGATTATATTGATGAAATCGCATCGAATGAGTTGTTATTTTCTGGAGAATTGTTTGCTGAAACAGAAGGCTTGGCAATTGCGATCCAGGATCAGGTTGTTTTCACGAGGAATTATAGAAAACACATCATCAAACAAAATATAGAAGATTCTTGCCGTAGATGTTTCTGTTCTTCAGAAACAGTTTTTTTTATATTATCATCTTGCTCAGTCCTTGCTTCAACAGATTATTTAGAAAGACATAATGCCGTCGCTAATATTATTCATTTTAATCTAGGAATTAAACATGACCTAATTCCCAAAAGAAAAGAATTCACAAATATGAACCTGACATTATTTGTGAAAATGACAAATATAAACTTTATTTTGATAAAACAATTCTTTGCAACAGAGCTGTAAAATAAAATAGACCAGATATCATTCTTAATGATGAACAGAATCAAATAACATATATAATTGATATTGCTATACTCGACACACATAATATACAAAATAAATACAATGAAAAAATTTCTAAATATATGATGCTTGGCGACGAGATTAAAAAATGTGGAAAATGAAGATAATATTTATTCTACCGAATATTATTTCCACAACAGGTGTTATGCCTAGAAATCTTCACAAAAGTATTGAGATTTTGGGTCTGAAGAAAAATTTGTTTGAACAGTTACAAAAGATAACAGTCATCAAATCTTGTAATATTCTTCGTAGGTTTCTTTCCGAAAACAATAATGAGGTAGACTCACAGGTTTTCTCTTTAGTTTATACTGCTCAGAATCTCATTTCATATTTTATTTATTTGTTTATATAAATGTAATATAATTAACTGACAATTTTGTCATATTTATATTCAGAGCAGTATTCTATTCGATCGTTCACCACTTCACACAAAGGAAACTATTAATGTGAAACATTCAGTGTTACTTGACTAAGGTCCGTACACTAGATTTTTCCGGGGAGAAAGCCTCTGACACTACTCGTTGGTACATTGATATCATTGTCTGTTGATGGTATAGTATGTATATATTCTGGTAGATTGATATATTCTCATAACATTTAACGTTATCCTAATATATAATTATTCCAGGATATGTTTTGATTATAATCATTGCCTGGCAATGGTATTAATTACCAGGTGGTGGATTTATATTTTTCAAGAAATCAGTTTGATTGCATGAACAGATATATGGGCAACTCGTCGGGGTAAAACCCTTTATATATATATATATATATATATATATATATATATATATATATATATATATATATATATATATATATATATATATATATATATATATATATATAAAACCGAAAGATTTCTATAAATTCGAATCATCGAATTCATATTTTAAAGATATTGGCAAGTGTTCTCTAGACTCTTTTGAGCCTATTACCTATTATGAAAAAATTTGAAATTTGAAAATGACGAAATTTGGTAAAACACAAAAGAAAATCCTGAACTAATATTTTCGAAACGATATGGAAGCACTTATATTTTTCAGTACCCAGAAGGTCCACCTCTGTAATTAATGACACTTTGGCATCGTCGCAGCATGCTCAATATTAAATTGTCTATTACATTTTGGCTTAAGTCATTCAAAGCCCCCTGAACTGCTAATTGAAGCTCCTGTTCATGATAGAAGACGTTTTGAAGCAGAAGATTTCTTTTTAGGGTGTCCCACACATGCTCGATGGGATTCAGATCTGGGGAGCAGGATGGCCACGGTAGAAGATCGATATCATTCTCTTCAGGAACGTTCAAGACAATTCTTGTACGATGAGGAGGGGCATTAATTTGTTCGAAGAGTGGATTTTGACCCATTGTTTGGAGATACGGTACCACTACAGGTAAAACTATCCCATCTGCGATAGAATTTCCCGTGAGGTTGTTCTGTATGACAACGAGGTCAGTTCTTCCTCCAACGCTAAAAACTCCCCAAAACATCACCGATCCACCTCCCTGTCTAACATTTTCTCGATCATGCTGGAGACGGTTTTGCTTTCCAGGTTCCCTCCATATTCGAATCCTTCCCGAATCGGGATTATAACTAAATGTAGATTAATCATTAAAGACAACTGTAGCCCACCTCTCTCGATCCCAGATTACGTGTTCTTGGCACCAAGCTAACCGAGCAGCGCGATTTCCATGGGTCTGTTGTGGAACTCTTAAAGGACGTCTGGAGTGCAGTTGACCTTCGTGCAGTCGATTTCTCACAGTTTGGTCTGAAATTAGTACATTAAGAACTCATGATAGCTCTTGAGCTATTCGAGATGCTGTGGTAGTACGATCTATTCTGGCTTGTAAAACCAAAAATCGGGCGACTAAAGTAATACTGAAACGAGCTGTATGTCGTTCTTCTACGCTACCTGTTTCATTGAAACGCGACCATAAACGGTTCATGACACTTGGACTACTTCCCAGAACCCTAGATACTTCCCGTTGTGAGCTCCCAGCTTGTAGCATGCCAACGGCTCGTAACATCTCTTCTCTAGTCTGTCGTCTTTCCATGGTCGAATCACAAAACTTGAATCTTTTATTTGTGCTTAGGACAGAGACAAAGTGCCAACAAACTGGTTTCAAATACGGAATACATGAAATGATTATAAAGTAGCGTCGCATCTGCTTCCCTTTTAGTTTTTTATAAAAAAAAATCTGTTACGGCACTCTACGTAATTTGGTGAGAAATCGATGCAGGTGTTCATTTCTTTACAAAAATCAATTGTTCAACAAATAAATTCTGAAGTTAAGAATTGAAGGTAATTCACTTGATCTCTTTCCTTCAGAGTTGGAGATCTGACTCTATTGTAACTATTATTAATCAGACTGGTTTACTTACACAAAAATATCTAGGAAGATTATTTTCAGAGACCAGGGATGTATTACATTTATATTTTCTTGAAACTTTCTTGTTATTGCTTAATATTTTCTTTGCTTATTTTTCATTTATATTTCCAACCTCTTTATAGTGGTTTCATCTAATTCTTTCTTGTTATTATGTGGATTGAAATCTATTGATAAATATATAATTAAAAAGAAACTACTTATATGCACACAAAGTAAAAACTCACTTTCATACATTTCAACTTGAATAACTTCAAATACAATGAAATCCATTCACATTTTCATTGAAGATAAATAACATATTTCATCGTTTATAAACTGAAACGAAAATTCAAAAGAGATGAACACAAAATTCAGTTTGAAATACTTTATTTATTATTTTTTCTTTCATTGGAATACATAGGTTATAACACAGAATGTAAATATGAAATATGAGGATTCTTCATTATGCTGAAAAGAATATACATTACGATGCATTAAATATTCGTTAAATTATCATCACTTACCTTGAAATGATTATTTGCGGTTTTGTGAATTTAACGTAAACAATCTCACAATATCAACAATTCTTCTTCTTCTCTCCTTGTTATTGGCCATGGTACAATGAAACCGATGTTCAACGATTCCAAGACCGCCGGACACGACGATGTTCGTCGTACGGGACGGATATTCGATCGTTTAGTGAGAGAATAGACGGGATATGAGAGTTCGTTTGTATCCCGTCAACTCTTTTCACCTTTGTTTCCGGGTAAGGTCCTCTTTAAAACTTCTTCTTCTTTGCCTTGTCAGATTGAGAAACGGCGGTTTAAGGAGAGTAAGGGAGGGTGACTGGCTCCGCCCCCGTGTTTCCGTTCTATTCTTCGAAAATGTACGTCTCAAAAACCGTCCCACATTCGAGAATCAGGTCGTGAAATGACGATTTTTCGTCGGGGACCCGATCTCGAGATATGTTGGAATCGTTCGAAGATCGAATCCTTTCTCCCGGTGACCCTGTTTAAGTAGGATGGTTAAAACAAAAACCCGTATTTTGACAGCTCGAAGTTTGTTAATTTCGCGATTTCTGGCCGTCAGAGATTTTCGGAATAAGGAAAGTGGAGCCAAAATTTGCGAAAGTCGGCCGATAGCCCTTCGTTCGATGGAAGATTTTTCCGTTCTTCCGTAGTTTTATGAGAATCTAACTATTGCGACGCAAAATGCGAAACTCGAGGCTTTTTCGTTGTCCAGGTTTCGTAGCGATCGTAGGCGATAGAAATATTTTGTATAGCTACAAAAGTCCATAAAAATTATTCCCTCCATCTCAGAGATTTCGAAGACGTATTTTATTTTCGCTTCTGAACTTTTTCCCGGAATTTTCGTCCGATTGAGTTCTCCGATCGCCTTCCGAAAGATCCGAGTTATCGATTCCGAAGAAATATCGCCGTTTCCAACGTTCCGTTCGCCCGTTTCGGCGAAATTTTTCGAAAAATCGTCGTGCCTCGGTCGTTTGAGATAGAGACGACGAATTTCGCGAGGATCTTCCTCAGACGTTTCCTTACCGGAAAAAAATTATACGCGAGGGTCTACGGACCCGGCGTTTCCACGCCGACCCTTTCTTCCCGCCCGGTTCAAACTCCAACCTTCCGCTCCACTTTCCTCGAAATAAGCCTTACTTAGTAGGATTTGATTTTTTCATTTATTCATTTATTTTGACATTTGCTGAAGTTGAATCAGAGTTTGCTCGAATTGTTTATTAAATTAACGATTAGTTTTTAGTTTTAAGACCTTATATGTTATTGCTGTGAAAGAAACTGGCTAATTTTACTGACGCCGAATTGGCTGATATCCATTATATGGCTGACGGTAACACGAAAGAAGCTAGGCTATTATACCAGGTGCGCTTCCCAAATCGAGTTATACCAGACAGGCGAAAATTTTCGAACATCCACAGAAGGTTGAGGAAATTGGTACTTTTACTGCGAATAATCATTCAAAAGGTGCAACTCAAACTATAAGAACTCCAGATATTGAGGAAGCAGTTTTAAATTGTATTGATTTGAATCCTCATGTGAGTACCAGGAACAGTTGAATATTTCACATGTTCTAGTTTGGAGGATTCTCCACGACTTTTTATTGAACCCGTTTTATAGTCAACGCGTCTAAACTCTACTTCCTCGAGATTTTTCTTCAAGATTGAATTTCTGCCAATGGTTCTCAGATAAAAGTAGAGAAAATGCTCATTTTGACACTGAAATAATTTTCACAGGCGAAGCTAACTTTTCAACAACAAGAATAATTCTCACTAAATGTCCACGTCGGAATAATTGGAAATGATTGGATTGGGCCATTCTTTTTGCCTAACAGACTGAACGGTTCCGCTTATCGGAAATTTCTTGAGGAGGAGTTACCTTTATTGCTCGAGGATGAGCCACTTTTGGTGAGAAACATATTGTGGTTTATGCATGACGGGGAACCAGCACGTTTTAGTGGATAAGCTAGGGAATTCTTGAATAATACATTTAACAAGCGATGGATAGGTCGGCTGGGCCAGAACCATGACGTCCTAGGTCCCCAGACTCGAATAGCTTAGACTTTTTCCTATGGGGATATCTCAAAAATTTATATCAGTGAAATCTGTATAAGAATTGAGAAATCGAATAAAAACCTCTTGTGACACGATAAGAAATACCTCAGATATATTTCAAAGAGTGCGTGATAATATGCGAAGAAGGACAGAGGCCTGTATTCTTGCAGGGAGGACACTTCCAGCAATTTATTCAGTTTTAAATTTATCTCTTGTTCTTGTTCTTTTTTCAGTTCAATATCAAAGAAGTAGAAGTTGAGTCTCAGAAGACAAGCTATCAAAATGAAAGCAAAATTTTGGGCATACCTATCGAGTATTTCTATCGTTTTTTTTTATTTAGCGAATAACATACAATTCAAATTATTCAAATTCAATATTTTTTCACTCGAAAACACTTGGAGAAACGAAAAATTTACAAATGTCAAAAAAGTTTCTGAATTGAACGAAGATGACGAAAACTGATTGTACGCTGAGCAGTGGCGTACTGCAAAAAAGTTTGAAAGGGCCTCGGAGAAGAAAACACCTTGTGATTTCAGTTAAAATCTATGACGTGTAATGATGGAGGCTGTAAAAAATAGCTACTACTAAATGTAAATATTTTTTCGGGGATCTATTTCCTGCAAAGTCCCCTATAGTGTCCAAGGACAAAATTTGAAACGGTTTGGACGCCGGGCCTAATTGAGATAAGGGTTGTTTGAAGCAACCAAATCGTGACTTATTTCTCGCACACGTTTCGCACATTCTGCAAATAACTTTAATATGTCTGTACATGTTCTTAAAGTAAAAAGTGGGAGTCAAGGTCAAGGTTAATTGCTTTACCCCTATGTGAGTGTTGTTATGTAATCTTTTTATTAAACTTATACCAAAATCTTCCGTTACCCAGATTTTATCTTTTTTATTTAAAGATTTGTAATAGATATCATTCTTCATGTTAACTTTTTCCTTTTTTGTAGAAAGTCTTTTTTGATTATCTTTAATGTCCTCTAACGTAACAAAGTTTACTATTTTAATTAAGGATTCACCATTGTCATTCCTGTTCAAAACTGGATTACGAGAAAGACAATGAGCCCCAACGTTATTTTTGCCAGGGTTATATTTGATATCAAAATCGAAATTTGAAATATAATTCAGTATCGACAATAACTCGGGGTCCCGACAATTTTTTAGTCTAAAACCTTCTAAAGGCTTGTGATCAGAAAAAATAATAAATTTCTGACCCATCAAATAATATTGCCAGTATAAAATGGCCTTTTTTATAGCCATACATTCGAGAAAAATTGCTCGCTTCTTTTTTTGTGGCTGCGTTAATTTTTTTGAGAAGAAAAATACCGGCTTTAGGGAATTGTCTCCCTGTGGTTGTTTCAGAGTGGCGCCCACCCCTTCTTTTGAAGCGTCCGTAAAAATATAAATTGGAAGTTTTGGATTAAATATCGCTAAAATTGGGTCTGCACAGATGAATTCTTTCACTTTCTCAAAACTAGATTCACATTCTTGCGACCATTCAAAACGAACATTTTTCCTTAGCAGTCTATGCAGTGGCTCTAAAATGGCTGACGCATTTGGAATAAATTTCAAATAAAAATTAATTTTACCAAGAAGCTGCCTTATATTTTTTTGAGTTCTTGGAGTTGGAGAATTTTTTATTGCAATTAAATTGTCATTCAATGGTTTTATAGTATTCTCCCCGATTAAGTGACCTAGGTACGACACCGAACTCTGCATAAATTTACATTTATCCCGATTCAATTTGAAATTAGCTTCTTTAATTGCATTCAAAACCTTATC
>JABFTP020000135.1:0-102256 GCA_013387265.2 Cryptolaemus montrouzieri | reverse complement strand
TGTTTTTTGTCAAAATTCGTAACACCCTGTGGAATTTCATGGTCCGAGTTGAAACGTACAATATCATGGTCTGTCAAGACACATCTTCCTACAGTAACGCCTTTCTTGTTTCATGCATTTATCTCTATTTTTACAAGATATATCCAATTTGAAGGGAAAAGTCACAAATTTCAAGAATTTATTTTTAATCTTGCGTAGGTGTATAACATCGGAGGTTAGCCAAAAAATAAAATCAAAATTAGAGAAGCGGAAATCTAACGAAATGAAAACTTTTGAAATTCACTGGCCAATTTCACGCTCCGGAGAACTCGAAGTACACTGGAAAAAATCGTTGATTTTGCACATTTATTTTGAATTTTTTGTGTGACACTCTATAATAATTATCAGTCCTGTCCAAAATTGAGCAGGTGTGTATCCTGGCGATACACTCTCAGAAATGAAATGAACATGTTGAGAAAAATATTCATGATGACCTCAAAAAAACATTTGATTTAGTAGCGAGTATGACCCCCGAGCTCTTATTACAGCGCGCATACGATTTCGCATACTCCCAATGATGTTATCTATCATCTGTTGAGGTATGTCGTCCCACTCTTCCACCAAAGCCAATGTCAGCTCTTCAACGTTGCCTGGATTCCGTTGTCGAACCTTTCTTCAAGAATGTCCCAAACGTGTTCGATCGGGTTTAAATCCGGTGACCGCGACGGCCAGCCCATTCGTGTGATCCCAACTTCATTGAGATATTCTATCACTATGCGCGCAGTATGAGGGCGCGCGTTATCGTGCATAAAAAGGAAATTTTCCCCTATGTAAGAAGCAAAAGGCACAACATGGGGCTCCAAGATTTCTGTTATATACCGATGGGCATTAAATGATCCATTGCCAATAATCCCAAGCATATGCCACCCCATATCATAACTGACCCTCCACCGTATTGCTCAGTTCCTGCGAAGTTTGCTTGATTATACCGTTCCCCTCGATGTCTCCATATTCTATTTCTACCATCCACGAAATTCACACAATATCGGCTCTCATCACTAAATAAAACTCGTCTCCACTGATTGATTGTTCATGCTACATGCTCCCTAGCAAACGCCAATCTTGCTACCCGATGGGCTCTATCGAGTCTTGGTGCTTTTGCTTGCGCGTATGATCTCAGACCAACTTCATTTAATCGTCTTCTAACTGTCCTCACACTGACGTTAATGTTATCCACTGCTTGTAAAAGGTTACGTGCCTGAAAAGCAGTAAGACGAGGATTTCTTATGGTTTGATTGACGATGAAACGGTCATGTATAGCGCGGGTTGCCCGATTTTCTTCCTTTGTCCTCGCCCTCCTCACGTACAATCCAGTTTCCCTGTAACGTCGGTAGATTCGATGGATAACCGACGTCGAGACACCCAACGTGGTACCGACTGAGCGGTAGGTGCGCCCTTCCTCGATCAATGTAACTGCCCTTGCTACTGAGGTTGGTGGTAAATCTCTCATTCTGAATGAAAAATACCGTTTCGAATCGTGAACAGTAAAAGAATCACAAAACACCGCAATCGATCGAATTTGTATCAAATCAAAGAATGGAAAACTCTCATTCTTCAAACATGTCCAAATGTGGTCATATACAAAAAAACGTGTGTTGTATTTCATATTTGATAAAAAAAGGTGAGCACATGTGTAAATGAAAAGTTTTATCAATGGTCCCAGAATTCGGTTGTGTATTTTGATACCTACCGACTGTTATCTCCTATGAATTCCTAATTTTCACCAAATTGACCAAATTGTCATCAATAGCTAATGCAATTCGAACATAAAAATCGCAAACGATAATTTCGACACGCCTGAGTGATAATAGGAAAATTCCAAATTGATAGACGAATTTTAATGACAATTTCTTGATTCAATGGAATTTCTCCACAATGGTAATTTTCCACTTGAAATTAAATATATTTTGCAAAAATAGAGATAAACGCATGAAACAAGATGGGCGTTACTGTAGGAAGATGTGTCTTGACAGACCATGATATTGTACGTTTCAACTCGACCACGAAATTCCACAGGGTGTTACGAATTTTGACAAAAACACTTTCAGTTTTGCCCCCGTTTAAAATTTTTGTCAAATTTTTTTGTTTCTCTTATAATTTTTACACAGCAGAAGAGTTGATCTATAACTTGCCGAACAAATCATCTAAATCGGTTGAGAATTAGGAAAATATGGAACTTCGAATTTGGTTAAATTTTCGAGTGTTCCGCTAATTTTGCCTCCGAGTGTATTTCTTCTGGTTGCTGGCTCTATATCCCATCCAAAACTTTCCAGGAGGAATCTCACTGTGTTCTTGTGAAATCTAAACCTCATTTTAAATTGAACGTCATTGAAGCAATCCATAGGATTTGTTCTCCTGAAAAAACGAGGTCTTCTCAATTGCCTCACCTGTCTTTCTTCCAAATATTCATCTTCGGATAAATCCGATAGAGACAAATCACTCATATCTAGAATGAAATTTGGTTAGTCATCAATGAATCATGAATTCTTCTATAATTTCTCTTACCTGTGCAATAAAATAAATGTAAATATGATATATAATGCTTGTATTTCGCAATTTGACGAAAACAACCTGTCGGTTAACCTTCCCTATGAAAATTAAAACCTTCAATTTCGATGGTTTAGCTAACTCCGAAGTAAATGTGGATTTACCTTTGGTTTAACAATTATAGGACCGAGTTCAGAGTCAATGTAGAACTAATCTTTTCAACAGTGAACTTTTAATCCTAGAACTTAATTTAGGACACAGTTAAATTGAACCATAGAGTTAACGGATTTAGTTCATCAACTAAATATTTAGTCTGCAGATTAAACCTTTATAGGACCGGCCGTTAGATGTTGATGGCCGACTAGAGCGAGGCAAATCTTCTCGGCCGCTGTTAAATACACTTTACCACTTGTTTTCGATAAGGTCTATTCACCGTAGGCCTTCTGCAATTGTTTCTGTGATTCGGCACATGAAATTCTATTTTCAATAAAAAATTTGAAAAAAAATGTTTGTTCGATATTTTCATCCATTGTAAAAGCGCAAAACACTGGTCAATTGTTGTTTCAATAAATCAGATAATTCTCTAGCAAAAAGAGGGTATGCACCGTATTGTTGAAACCATGTATCCCAAATCATCATTACGATTAAGAATACCATCTTCAGAATTACTTTTTATAAACCTTTAGTAATATCAGTTAATTAATGAAATGAATATTTTTACAGGAACTGACTCCAGAATTGGTTGGGGATTTCGCTTAGGGGATAGAGCAGATTTTCAAGTGCTTGTTGAGTTGGGTCCTCAAAAGTACACACAACCTTTGGCCAACGAGCCAAATAAAGTTGTGAGCAATAAGAGAAACACGTTAGATGATTTGGCATCACAGCTTTGGGCCCAGAGACAGGAAGAAAAAGGCAGCAGCAACAACAAAAGAAGTTAGTAATCTCTTTCATTTTATCTATATATATATATATATATATATATATATATATATATATATATATATATATATATATATATATATATATATATATATATATATATATATATATATATATATATATATATATATATATATATATATATATATATATATATATATATATATATATATACTCTGTGATTCACTAGTGGCGCGGTGCTCTGTAGCTCGTACACTCTTGAAGATTTTATTTTGTTCGAACGGTATAATATCCTCAAGTCCTCAAATAAATTTTTTGGTGAGTAGTTTCGTCACAATATTCATGACAATAAGCTCCCACCTAATGGATAATAAAATTAAACAAGTTACTATGTTTTAACTATCACTAATTTATCGATGTAAAATATGACAAAATTTTTACATTGGTTGGACCGTGTGGTATCAACAACAAGCTAATGAAAACTGAATACTCATGTACAATACAGGAATTACCATCAATAAAATGCTAGTAGAGGTCACAGTAACTTGAATAATGGTGATTGATAGGTAATTAAGTCTACCTGGTCGTTAAGGAGCTTAACCCTTTCTACCCTAGATGCCTGGAAAATTTCCATCGATTCAAAGAAATTGAGTTTATAAGATTTATCTGTCATCAGAAACCATCGTACACGGATAATGTCATGCCCATAGATTCATGTCACCCGTATTCTCAAAAAGTAGCAGCCTTCAAATCCATGATTCACAGAGCGATTCTTTCATCGATCAATTATTTGAAGCTCTCACATCATCACATGCTCCTTCGGCCAGAGAGGATGAATAGCAAGTTGTCAGGCCTGCTTTTCCTTTCGTTCTGAGTCTTATTGCTCAAGGATAGTCTTTATTTCAGATGAATTGAAAATGTTATCCTAGATTATCCTCATTCTATACAGGAGTGACTCGAAAAAGTTATTGACCTCTACTAGATTTTATATTACAATTTTAAAAATATCATATCTTGATTTTTAGTAACAAATGGAACATCCTGTATTTTATTATTCATTGTCAACGCATAGAATATTATTGTACCATAATTTTGCAGAAGTAACCTTATCTTTATCTTCGACCATTTCCTAAATAAAAAAATTAACTGAAATAATAAAATCAGAGGTTGCGAAAGAAGAGTTTATTAGTACATATCGTTATACTTGATCAGAGAAATGGAGATATTTCAAGGTAGTCGTGTATGAAATACGTAATCGATTGGTTTTTGGTGAGATGATTTACAAACGTGTTGTGTTATTTCAATAAGCGTTCGAATTGTTGTCCGTTTCTTTGTAGACACAACTCAATCCTTCTGAGGAAAAACCGTTGAACTTTCGACAACATTTGCGGATTAACTGACTGAAAGGCGTCAACTATTCTCTGTCTCATATCCAATCTAACAGGACCTCCAGGTCCTATTCATTCGTTTGTAAATACATGATTCAAATGCTCCCTAACCTGATGTCAGTAATGTGCCGGTGCTCCATCCTGTTGAAACCACATATATTGTCTCATATGCTCTGGTACATCGGCAAGTAACATTGGTAGATGATTTTCCAGAAAACCTAAATTCATTTCACTATTGAAATGCCCGTCGAAAAAGTGCGGCCAAATTAGATATCCATCTACTATAACGGACCATACATTCAAGGACCAACGACGGTGGTCTATTTGTCTCATGAGGTGTGGATTTTCCGTGGCGTAATAATGAAAGTTGTGCCTGTTTACAAGCCCATTCTTGTGGAAAGTTGCCTCGTCTGAGAAAACAACTATGTTAAACATATTTGGATTTTCCGCTACTTTGTCATTTGCCCAATTGCAAAAGTTGATTCGATTTTCATAGTCTTGATTGTTCAGTTCCTGGTGCAGCTCTACATGGTATGAATTGAAATTTATTCACTTTCAAGATTCTCTGGACGGAAGTTTGACTTATATCTGTTAACTGAGAAATCTCTCTTTGGCTTTTATATGGGTCCTGTAGCATTTTTTGGTTTTTCATGTTTTTTCTAAGCGATATTACTCATTTAGATAAATCCAATTAGAAGTTTTTCAAAGCAACTTGCATAAGGACGCCTCTAATCAGGAAACCTTTGTGCATAAACTCTACATGCGAACGAAGAATTTTCTATCACACTCACCGAGAATAAAATCATATCAACCATTTCTTCTTTGGAGAACTTCATGGCAGTCAATTGAGAAAAATGGATTCAAACCTCAGTTTAACAATATTCAATATCACTGATAAGTTCACCATGTAAAATGCAGAATATGATATATCCAGGTGTTTTATTTGAAAAAATCAAGATATGATATTTTAAAATGACAATATTCAATAATTTTTTTGAGTCACTCCTGTATGAAATGAGGATAATCTATTTCAGTTCATCAATAAAGCTATCCATGGGCAATAAGAAAACGAAAGGAAAAAAGTGTTCATCCTCTCTGGCCGAAGGAGCATGCGATGATGTGAGAGCCTATTTTCATGTATTTTTACGGAAAAAAAAATATTGTGACAAAACTACTCACCGAAAAAACTTATTAATTAAAGACATTATAGCAAAGTTTTGGACGTTGTTGAATCTTCAACAAAAAAGTGGTCCCCCAATTTGACAAACCACTCAAGACTTTTATAGAAAATTGGATGTAAAAGAATGTACGAGCTACCGAGCACAACGCCACTGTTGAATCACCTAGGATATATAATCAGTTTATCAGTTTCTTAGTCCGTCGTCTTTGTCTCTGACAAGCGAGTACCAGATACCTAGATACCAAGTACTACGAATGCGTTCGAGATCACGTTGCGATAAATCAACAAGTTCTTTTATGAATCAAAGACAGAGACGATTGACTAAAAACCTGATAAACGAACTGGTTATACACTATATACGCGAAAACATTGAAATAAAATAAAATAACCTTTTTTATTATTTCGCAACCATAGATACATTCACAGAAAATTTGCTACACGAACAAATGCTGTCATAATCTATGGTTATGGTATCAATTATATTAACACTGGTAATGGCAACAATTATTGAAATAGGTGATTCCATTAGAGCCAATCCTGAAATGAGTCGAAAGTCGAAACAAAATATTCATACATCAATCAAATGCATAGAGATTGGATGTGGTCATCAACAAAATTAGTCTCAAGAATACATGTATTTCTGCAGGTTGCAATTCTTACCGATTATCATCTTTGTCAGTAATCGGTTTCTGTGAAAACCTTGAGTTTGCTATGGTTTAAGCAACTTTCACATAATTAATTTTGCCAATGCATTGTAGATACATGCTTCATTCGGAATTTCGGACAACATGATAACAAAGGTATCATGTGTTAATTTCCTAATTAATACCACTGCCAGCAATGATTATAATCAAAACATATCCTAGAATGATATATAGATTTATATCATGATAACGTTAAATGTTATGAAAATATATCAATCTACCAGAATATATACAAACTATAGCATCATCAGCAAATGATATCAATCTACTAATGAGTAGTGTCAGAGGCTTTCTCCCGGAAAAATCGAGTGTACGGACATTGGTCAAGTAACACTGAATGTTATTCATTCATAATTTTCTTTGTGTGAAGTGATGAACGATCGAATAGAATACTGCTTTGAATATAAATGATGGAATTATCAGCTAATTATATTACATTTATATATACAAACAATTAAAATATGAAATAAAATTCTGAGCAGTATAGACTAAAGAGAAAACCTACGACTCTTTCTCATTATTCTTTTCGGAAAGAAACCTACGAAGAATATTACAAGATTTAATGACTATTATCTTCTGTAATTGTTCAGATAAATTTTCATATATTTAGAAATTTTTTCATTTTATTAATTTTTATGTTATGTGTGTCGGGTATAGCAATATCAATTGTATGTGCTATTCGATTCTACTTATCTGTGAGAATTATATCTGGCCTTTTGTGATTTACAGCTCTGTTGCATTGAATTGTTTTATCAAAACAAAGTTGATATTAGTCGTTTTCACAAATAATCTCAGGCTTTTACTAGTTAAATGACTCTTGATGATAATTCTAAGTCTTTTGTAATATGAACTTCTAATATTTTCTTTAGTGCTGCTATGGTTAATTGTCTTCTTGACCAAATCCAAGATATTTATATGTATCTCCTTGATGCATTGGCTTGATTTCGATATTGGAACTCTTTATATAATCAGAAATGATCTTTCCTTTTCGTTAGAAAGATTTTTACATTTTGGAAGCCCAAATTTCATATGAATATCATTGGAATAGTTGAAAGTTATCTCAAGTAGACTTTTCAAATGAGATCTGGTTCCGGCATATAATTTAATATCATCTAAATAAATTAAGTGACTTAATTTGAATTAAGTTGATAGACTCTTTATTTTGAAGCTGAAACTGTTAACATTTAATTCATGAGATAATGGATTAAGGCAAAGACAAAACCAAAGAGCACTTAAAGAATCACCTTGAAAAATGCCTCTTATGATTGGAATTACTTCGGATTTCAACGATTGTTTTGAGATATTTAAATGAAGATAGGTTCTCCAATTTTTCATTACAAATTCAAGAAAAAGACGAAGTGTCTTATCAATTTTATAAATTTCCAAAATTTCTTGAAGCCATGAATGGGAGAACTATCAAAAGCCTTTTGGTAATCAATGAAGGCTTTATGAATGTTTCTCTTCTTAGTTGCTTCTTATTAGAGCTGGATTCAAAGCAACAGAATCAATTACAAGTTGCTCTTTAGTACCAAGGTGTTTTATTCTTCATCCTTTTTGTTGTTCGGAAAGAATATTATAATTTTCCAAATGTGCATAAATTTTTGGGTAATACATGCAGTTAGAATTTTACATATTGTTGGAAGGCAAGTAATTGTTCTATATTGAGACGGATCAATAGTATTAGCACTTTTCGGTTTTAAATAAATAATTCCTTGTGTGAAAAAAAAAGGAGTAGCTGAGGGTTGTTTATTATAAATGAAAAATATTCAGCCAATTTTTAATGAACGCAAGAGAATTTTTTGAACCGAAAGTTATGAATACCATCAACATGTTATATCTTCGTTTGAAAATTTTTCAAATTGCATGCATTCTATTTTAGAAAATCGAGACCTTTCATTTAAAATCCAACTTGCATTAGAATTGTGTTGCCTTGGCACTGCCCAAATTGAAGACCAATAATCAGTTAGAATATCAATTTTAGAAATCCATTTCCAGAAATATTTTCATTTGAACCTGAGATAAATTTGTAAAAATGTTTTCCATTATTTTTGAATAGTTTGTTTTGGAATTTTCGATCTGAATCTATTTTATATTCACGTAGTCTAATGGGGTATACTGAAAGTTTTGTTTTTAAAGTATCGATGTATTCTATCAGTTGTCCATTACTTATCTCATTATTTTTATGGGTTTTATGTTTGAGGAATATTTTTCCAATATGTGCCACAAGAAATTTTACCTTCTAATCTTTTTTGCCATGAAGGTTTTTTCTTGATATTATAATTAGATCCAAAATTTTCTAATTTGTATCCAGAATGTTTAACAACTGTAATAGCGGCACAATATATAATCAGATGAAGTGTATAAATATTCATTACTTTAACAAGTTGCTTCAGAAGAATATTCTCATTATGCTCGTTTATACAATCGAAAATTTTCTTTGAATAATGAATTTTAGGAAGCTTAGGTCTTATAGTTGGGTCCATATTTTTAACTAAATTCATTTGATTGGGGAATAAATTTTCTATATCTTTGATATCAATATTTTCAGACGAATTTTCTTATTTATTGTCGATGCTTTCATGAATGGGACTGGGTTTTCATCTGAAATTTCAAATTTAAATGTTCTTCTTGTTAAATGTTGTTTTTAATAGATTTCAATTCTAATTCAGATATAAAGTTTCTATTTTCAATATACCGTCTTTGATTCGCAATGCTTTGTTCTGAGATACAGCAATTGGGGAATTTTTCTTTGAACAGAACATATTATATAGTTTAGACATGTACCCTTTTTTATTTGTTCCATTATTTGTTATTCTGTAATAAAACATTATGAATTTATACATTTCATAAGTCCATTTCATGCGTTTTATTTTTTATTAGATTTGTGAAGATCTGAATTAGGTAATGCAGATATGATATTATAAGAGGGACAAGGTGATTCTACATGATTATGATAACAGTTATCAAATCTTTTCTTGTTTGAAGAATAGACAGAACAAGTAGAAATGTCAGATCCCTTAGATTTACTTCGTGTATTATATGAATGTATAGTTTTAAAAAAATTTAATACCTTCATTTAAATTGTTTACTTTATCATCATATTCATAATCAACGGCCCAGAAATAATTTTCTTTGCAACGTTACCTGAATCAGATGATTCATATATATATATATATATATATATATATATATATATATATATATATATATATATATATATATATACTACTACTATTTGTATATTTTGATTTTCAAATTGTAGACGCGATTACTATCGAAAATTTTAATTATTTCACAACACAACAGTTTTGCAGCTGGAGCTTGAAAATATGAAACTACTGGTCTAATGGGATGCCCTGTTTTATGGAGCTTGACGAGGGAGTAAAGTTTTGGTGATTGCGGGTTCTCAATGAAAAGTTTATATTTTTGGTTGGTAGGTATTATAGACTTGGAATATTCTAAAGGCTTTTTCACTATGGATTGAAATTTATTAGTTGGATCTTTATCAATTCTTTCGAAACTACCTGATTCAATGGAATTTTGGGTTCTCAATAAAATATCTGATTTATTTAAGGCTTTGACTGTATGGCCTTTGTCTGCTTTGGTGAATATGATATCTTCAGATGCGGACTTAGGTTCATTGGACTTTGAAGTTGTATTTTCGAATTTCTTAGGTTGAAAACTATTGAACTCTTTTGACGTAGTAACACTGAAGAGTGTTTTAGGTGTTTGTCTTGCGATGAATAATTTAGGGCTATTTCGGTTTCAATTCTAGCTGATCGAAATAGAGCCGAGCGTTATTTGACTCTGAATTGTGTTTAAAACCCTTTTCTAGAAGTGAAACTTAATCATCGGAAAAATTAGCATCTGAAAGATTACTGATCCTATCATAGAATTGGTGATAGGAGAATTTGGACTAGATTTTTGAAGTTTCAGGTTCATTACTCAATAATTTATTTAATTTTCGCAACTGAATTTTATACTTTTTGTGAATAGTTTTATATATTTCGGAAATATTCATTATTCAAACAACTGGATAGGAACCAGATATTTTGTGAATTGGTCGCACATCTTAGAATTAGCTAGAAATACCAAACATAGTGAAAATCTAAGTAGCATAGCTTCATTTCATTGAAAATATGTATATCGATTTTCATCAAGTAACGACCTCCTCAATCAAATTATAGAAAGAAGCTGGGACATGCTTTTTGGTCATTTGGTATTTCAAGCTAATTTTAAGATGTGCGACTAACACACGAAACATCTGGTTCCTATCCAGTTGTTTGAAGAACGAAGTATTTCGAATTATATGAAACTGAAGACACATAATATCAGCCCTGCAGCCCGAAATAGAGTACTGCAAGGCAAGAAGAAATGGTTGAAGTTAGACTTCAAGTTTCAATACAGCCAATGAGACAACTACAACATCTTTTAAAGGTAATCCATTCGGGTTGCTTCATAGATTGCATTCAACAGAATTTGACATTTTAGATTCCTAACAAGATTCAAAGTTTGTTCATTAATTCAAAAAAAGTATAAAATTCAGTTGCAAAAATCAAATAAATTATTGAGTAATAAACCTGAAACTTCAAAAATCAAGTACAAATTTTCCTATCACCAATTTTATGATAGGATCAGTAATATTTCAGGTGCTAATTTTTCCGAAGATGAAGTTTGACTTCTAGAAAAGGCCTTTAAACACAATTCAGAATCAAATGACGCTCGTCTCCATTTCGATCTGCTAGGAATTGAAGCTAAAATAGCCCTAAATTATTCATCGCCAGCCAATCACCTAAAACACTCTTCAGCGTTACTACGTCAAAAAGAGTTCAATAGTTTTCAACCTATGAATTTCGAAAATACAACTTCAAAGTCCATTAAATCTATGTCCGCATCTGAAGATATCATATTCACGAAAGCAGACAAAGGCCTTACAGTCATAGCCTTAGATTAGGCAGAATATTCATTGAAAATCCAAAATTTCATTGAATCAAGAAGTTATGAAAAATTGATAAAGATCCAACTAACAAATTTCAATCCATAGTAGAAAACGCTTTAGAGTATTCCAAGTCAATAATACCTACCAACCAAAAATATAAACTTTTCATTGACAACCCGCAATTACCAAAACTTTACTCCATCATCAAACATCATAAAACAGGGCATCCTATTAGACCAGTAGTTTCATATTTTCAAGCTCCAGCTGCAAAACTTTCACGCTTTCTCACAGAAATCATTCAACAGTA
Organism: Cryptolaemus montrouzieri; assembly: GCA_013387265.2. Lineage (NCBI taxonomy): Eukaryota > Metazoa > Arthropoda > Insecta > Coleoptera > Coccinellidae > Cryptolaemus > Cryptolaemus montrouzieri. The sequence continues at coordinate 90,312 of JABFTP020000135.1, read as the reverse complement.
CGCTAATTTTGAACGTAAATTCTCAATAAAAAACTCTTCAGTCCTAGTAAATAAAATTCAGTACATGATATTACCACCCAACGCTAAACAAATGTCATGGGATGTAGTAAATCTCTTCCTAGTTTTTCACCTAGTGATACAGTGAAACTCATCAACAACGCTCCTCAAATTAATTAAGTCAATCCGGTAATTCAATCAGAAATCTTACACCTTTTAGAAATTTGTTCAGAACAAAATTATTTTAACTTCAATGGAGTATTATATAATAGTAAAAAGGTTTGATCATGGGTAATCCTCTGAGCCCTCTACTCGCTGAAATTTTCATGTATAATATTGAAGAAACTATCCAAGAACATCTGTTATTCAAATACTTTATTTATTGGTTTAGATATGGCACAAACAGACAATTAGAGTCATTCAGAAAATTCATTAACAAAAATCATGATAATATTAAATTCACGTTAGAGATAGAAACAGAAAACTCCATAAACTTTCTGGATTTAACTTTTACTAAAATTAACGGCAAACATGATTTTTTATCTTTTATAAGCCATCGCAAATATTACTATTCACAGCTCATCTACACATCCTTATCCACATAAATTAGCTGCTTACAATAGTATAGTACATAAACTCATTAATATCCCAATGTCACAAAATAATTTTATAAAAGAGCAAAATATAATTAAACAGATAGCAGTCAATAACGGTTACAGCCCTACTATAATTGAGAACATGATTTCACTCAAAAATTTCAAAAATCAATCCAGGAAGTATTTCCTAGTATAAAAGTTCTAACACAAAATACAACAGCTCAACTCATATTGATAATCCTAGTCTAAAATTAAAATCATTCCTCTCGCATTATAATTTCAATATAGCATTCCGAACTAATAATTCTCTAGGCCGACATATCAAAAACTGCAAATCTAAAATTCATAAAGTTAATAAATCCGGTGTTTATAAACTGTCTTGTGGGGATTGTAATGAAATTTATATAGGTAGAATTTTCAGAAATTTCAAAGTTAGATTATCCGAGCACAAACATAGTTTTAATTATTCTAATCACTTAATCGAAGAAAACCATAACTTTAATGATAATTTCAAAATTTTACACATTGAAAATAATAGATAAAATCTATGGGAAATTTTAGAGAATAACAAAGAAAAGAATTCAGGTAGATTACTCAATAGTCAATTAGATCTAAATCCTCTGATGGGTTTTCACCATACCCTTTGTACTTGTACCTAATGTAATAATAAGTAGTAAATAAGAATATTATATAAGGAATAACTGTGTTCATTAGTTTGTATCTATCTGATGAAGCCACTGTGTGGTGAAACCGGTCATAATTTTGTTAATATAGTGAAAATATAAATAGCATAGTTTTATTTCATTGAAAATATGTATATCCATTTTCATCAAGTAACGACTTCCTCAATCAAACTACATAAGTTTCAATATATTCAAACAATGTCTCATTACTTGTTTAGTGAATATAAGTATTTGAGGAACTGTTCATTTATGTGGCTCCTTGAGTTGAATCACCTTTTTTTACCATTAATTATCTCATTTCAATGTTATTTTCACTATGTTGTTTTAGGCTAGACATAGAATTTTTTGTATATATTAAGGAACTATGTTGAGAGAACCCTGTTATTGGGATTGACTGTTGGGGTTCCAAACCTCAGATAAAGAAATAAATAAATAAATAACGCTGATGACCTCGATGTCGAAGAGTAAATAATTGAAAAATTAATACAATTGAAAAAAACAGAAATCTTACATTCTTTAGTGATTGTTGATTTACTGTGTATTTCACATAACGATAGTTTTTACTCCACTAGTAACTTTTGCTGATCAATTTCTGAAAAAATTTTAAATGGGCCTCAATTGAAAAACCAAACTTATTGTAGGTCGTTTTGAAGACTTATTAGTTGATGTATTACATTTGACGAGATGCCAACGAATGCCGAATTGCTAGAAATATTTCTGTATTTCTTCTGTTGATGACTTCCGTATAAAATAGCTTTTTATGATGTTTATTGTCCTTTCACTTCAATGCAGAATATTGAACATTGCCGTCGGGCAAATTGCTCTTGTATGTAATGTTACGAATCAGAATCATATTATCCATATTATTCATTTTTGATTACTAAGACAATGTATTTTGACTATTCGAATCTTCAGTATAGCGAACAATATTTTTATTCGTGATGATGCATATACTGTTAGTATCAAATATTTTTCTGTTGTCTAGCTGTATTATGGGTAAGTTTCCCCATTTTTATTAGATTTAATTTTTATTCTGCTCTACATAATTGAAGAGTATTTTTTACTTTGGAGTTGGACTAATTAGCTGAGAATTGATCTACAGGGTGTTACATAATAGTTTGGCGCAACTTGAGGTAGTAAATCTACGTGTAATTTTAAGAAAAAAAGTTTTTTCAAACATAGGTCCGCTAAAGATTCGTTACGGAGCTACGGGGTGTTGAAATAACCCGAAATATTCTTCAAAACTCCTGCAGTTTTTGAGATTTTCAGCCCAAATTTGGAATGCAAGCTATTTTTACAGCCTCCATCATTACACGTCCTAGATTTTAACTCAAATTCACAAGGTGTTTTCTTTTCCGAGGCTATGTCTCCTTTTGTCCTTTCAAACTTTTTGCAGTACGGCACTGATCAACGTACAATCAATTTTCGTCATCTTCGCTCAATTTGAAAACTTTTTTGACACTTGTACTTTTTTCGTATCTCCAACCGTTTTCAAATGAAAAATTATTGAATTTGAATTATTTGAATTGTATGTTATTCGCTGAATAAAAAAACATTATAGAAATACTCGATAGTAGACCAATTATTCCGACCCAGACATTCAGTGAGAATTGTTCTTGATGACGAGATTCTTTAATCAAATGGGGTTTTCCTCAGACCAATAATGATTATTGTGAAAATTTGTGATAGCAGTTCTCGAAAAGTTAGCTTCGTCTGTCAACATTATTTCACTATCAAAATGCGCATTTTCTCTAATTTTATTTAAGAACCATCGGCAGAAATCCAGTCTTGAAGGAAAATCTCGAGGAAGTAGAGTTTGGACCCATTCAATATGAAACTCCAAACTAGAACATGTGAAATATTCAACTGATTTCCAATTTTCTTGTTCTCACACGAGGATTCAATTAATACAATTCAAAACTGCTTCCTCAATAACTGGAGTTCCCATAGTTTGAGTTGCACCTTTTAAATGATTGCAGTAAAAGTACTAGTTACCCACAAGCTTTTGTGGATATTTGAAAATGTTCGCCTGTCTGGTGTTACTCGATTTGGAAAGCGCACCTAATTTAATCGCCTAGCTTCTGTTGTGTTTCCGTCAGCCAGACCGTACATGTAATGGATATCAGCCAATTCGGCAATAGTAAAATTAGCCATTTTTTTTTAAAGCAATAACCTCAAAAGTCTTAAAACTAATCGTTAATTCAATAAATAATTCGAGCAGACACTGGTTCAACTTTAGCAACTGTCAAAATAAATAAATAAATGAAAAAAATCAAAGCCTACTAATAATTTCTTTAATTAAAAGTGCTTTCAATTCAGCGAATGCATATAATCGTTTAATAATTTTTTGCTCGGGAACGAAAAAATTACAGATATCAAAAAAGTTTCAACATTGAACGAAGATGACGACAATTGATTCTACGCTGATCAGTGGCGTACGGCAAAAAAGTTTGAAAGGGATAAATAAGACATGGCTCCGGAAAAGAAAACACCTCGTATATTCTAGGTAAAAATTCAGGACGTGTAATGATGGAGTCTATAAAAATAGCTTGCATTCCAAATTTGGGCTGAATATCTCAAAAACTGCAGGAGTTTTGAAGGAAAAACCAATTCTTTCCAGAAATTACAACTCCCGGTAGCTCCGTTACGAAGCTTTTGCGGACCTATGTTTATTTAAGCTTTTTTTCTTGAAATTGCACGTAGAATTACCCCCTCAAGTTGTGACATACTATTATGTAACACCCTGTATAGTTTACACCTAATGTTTCATTTCATTTGATTGAAAGAAAATAAATATACATAATGAAATTATATATTTAAATAGAGGAAAAAATTAGTATAAAAGGTTAAATAATATGGATATTATTATAACGTTTGTTTGAAACAGAAATTGATAATGTTTTGTTTTGTGTTAAAAATGTTACTTTATTTAAAAATAAAGAAGTTGAAGGTTTGATTAATTGTATACAACATTATGTTTTCATAAGTTTAATTTTGTTTTATATACCCAACTGTTCTTCAAGAGAACTCTGCTGCTACAAACTTTATTCAAAGCATCGAAGCTAAATTATATTCTGCTGAAAGTACAAATCTTATATAATTGTAACAAGACTTATCAGAATTGGATATTATTAGTGTAGTTAGACCTCTCTAGTTCTTTTTTCAGAATTTATAATTTGTGTTTTTATAAATGTAAGGAAAAACCTTTAGTTTGTTTTCTGAGTTTAGTTCTGATTTCAATAATACTTTTAGTCGACTAACAAGAATAAAAGAGGCCGTATTTCTGTTTAGGTGTCTGATTTAAGGCAGTTCCATATTATAATCATTTTTAATACAAAAATAGGTAGATAAAGTAAATTGAAAACATAAATCTCATTAGTCGTATTATCATTCCATATTCTCCAGTCCATACCATATATAATTTCTTTTTTATTTGTAAAATTCATTCGCCAAAATTTGATATGTTTCTTGCAAATGCGAATGTCAGAAAACATACGGATGTTCGCGAATGCGAATGCGAATATTCATCACATCGCTAATATCCTCCATTAGATTCAACACATTTTCTGTCTCGAATCAATATGTGGTTAACAGATTTCCTGATAACGTCAGAACGATTTCGCACCTCATCGCAAGCTTCGCGAGTTCTGGCTTTCAATTGATTTACAAGCTAAATCACTTAGCTATCCCCATTGAAATTATCGAAGGAATTGGCTGGCCAAGATATCGGACCTTCTCAGCCAATCTCATTTATTTATTCATTCAATCACATTGGGATACAATCAGGACGAGCCCAAAATTAGTATCCTCGAAATATAATATAAATTATTAACAAATATTCCAAATAAATCTGAATATCCATTATAAAACAATCTGAAAGAAAATGAAAATTACAGACTACAAAATTTCAAATCTCAAATCTACAAAGTTTTTAATTTAAGTAATCGGAAAACCATCGATAGATTATAAATAGAAAAAAATACGAAATCAATCAGACAATAAGTAAACAGAATAACAATCAATACCCTAAATGTTGCTTAATGAAGAATTTTGTTCTACTCTGGGACCAAGAGAAAACGTCAAGCTCTTTTCCACTTTGGAGTCAATTGACTGCCATCAGGCAACGAATGGCACTCTATAATAAATCGGAACTAGCGATATAGTTAATAATTATCATGTACAAAAGCATAACATCTGATAGCTTTCTCCTATTGTTAAGTGAATATATTTTGAAATGTTCTCTAGTCCTCTGCATACTCATATCTCCGTCCATATTAAAATTAGTTTTCTTTCCTTCTGATGAACAGATTCTGAATTCCCTCGAGTCTATCAATATATGCATTATACTGAGGGTTCCCACGACACTCGCAAAACAAAGTCTAGACAATACATATGCATTATACACAGAACGTGATCACTGAACATCAGTTTCGAATCATAGACTCCTCCCAAATCTTTAATCTTTTGTAGTTTGGGTAAGTTGTTACCCTGCAGTTGGTAAACAAAATCAATTATATTAAATTTTCGTGTGAAAGTAACTGAACTACACTTGGAGTAATTTAGGAACAATGCATGACTCTCACAAAACTCCACCTATCTATTAAGATCGCTCTGGAGATTCTGACAATCCTTATAATAAGTTATCTCAAAAAAACTTCAAGATCGTCTGCATAAACTAGAAACCTGCTGAATTTAAAGCAACTCTGAATCTCATTTACATATCCTATAAACAGAAGAGGACCTAAATGAGAGCCTTGCGGCACTCCAGATGATACAATAAACTGTGATCTATTTCTCAGGTATGACTCCATCCATCTCAGCAAATTTCCTCCAATACCAGCTTCAGCAAGTGCCATCAGCCTAACATTATTAGTACACTTGTCGAACGCCTTGCTAAAATCTGTATAAACGGAATCCACTTGTACCCCGTTATCAGAGACATTGTGTAGGTAATCCAAGTAGCAAACAAGGTCCAACGTTCTGCCCCTGATAAACCCTTGCTGCTTCGGTATTATCATTTGTTTGACTAGATGCAGTAGATACTTGTATACTAAAGACTCAAACAATTTAGGAATGATGGATAACGAACTGATTGGAGTGTAATTTTGTACTTCATTTCTGCATCCACTCTTGAATATAGGTTTTATAATAGCAGTTATCCACCTTCGTGGAAAATGTCCGGACTTCAGAGATTGATTGAAAAGGAGCAGAAGTGGTGCACAAAGAGAAGTCGCACAATGCCTGCAGAAAATAAAAGGAATGTTATCAGGTCTAGATCCCTTATTACTGTCGATACCGGAAAGTCCCTTCATAACCTCAGCCTCATCAAACTGGAGTTTTCTTAAGATATTTCCATTCAACACATCAACATTCGAAGACACCCATGAAATGGCGTTTGAACAAATCGCATATTTCTGGTCCAGTTTCATTTTCGATACTTTTAGTATAACGATTGAAATCTCGGTCTGCCAAAAATTTACTATGTGCTCTCAAGGACCTGAACCGGTTGAGGTCATTGATATTCTTGAACTGTTTCCATCTCTTGTGTATTTTATCCTTTTCTTTCATTGTTTGAATGGTCGGAAATCAAAATTAAAATGGATACTTCTCCCTCCTGAGATGCTTTGGTACAAATTTATCAACTATGCAATCGATATGCCGGTAGAAAATATCAACATTTTCATTTGAATTGTGGAGGCCGTTACTTGATGTAGATCCATGATATAAATGAGATAAAAACAGGGTTTAACTTTAATCTACACTTTATTTGAAAAAATTCGACGACGTTTGGCTGACACAGCAGCTTTATCAAGAATGACAAACAGAATGAAGAGTATGGTATTATAAACAAATCGTAGAACAAGTTGGATGAATAACAGGAAAATCCAGACCGAGCCATTGTACAGTTAGTATGGAAGGTAATACAAACTAATTAAACAAGTTAAGTAGGGGTGAATAATTCACATCTACCTGCTCATTCCAAAGCTTGTCCGATTGTTTGTATCTATTTATTTCTAATGCTTCTAGGAGATCTAATTTTAAACTTTTTGATTTTATATGTAATATGTCAAAATTTTTATTGAATGAATGGTTTTCTTTTATTAAGTGGTTTGAATAATTTGAATCAGATTTATTTTTATCGAAGCTACGTTTATGTTCAGATGTTCTTATGCCAAAACTCCTATAGGTCCTACCGATATAAATTTTATCCCAAGAACCGCAATTGAGTTTATAGATTCCTGATTTACTTGATTTTCAACACGAGATTTATTATTTTTAATATGTTTACCTAAGTTATTAGAAGCTTTGAAAGTTATATTAAGATTTTGTTTGACGAGAAAGGATTTAATATTTGTACTTGCAGAACCGCAGAATGTTAAACTGTTGAATATTTTATAGTCTTTATGAATAGGATATACTTCATTTATTGCTTTCTGATACAGTTTTTACGAATGATTAGATCTATCATATCAGGATTATATTAATTATTAATGGCTATCTGTTTGATGATGTTTAACTCTTCATTATAATCTTCTACTGATAAAGGTAAATTGAGTAACCGATGTACCATGCTGTTTAAAGCTGCAACTTTGTGTTGAATTGGATGTAATGAGTAGTTATGTATAATTGTATCAGTATGTGTTGGTTTACGAAAGACCGAAAAACATGATTATTATTTCGTTTAGTGATTTTCATGTCCAAAAATTAATGGAATCGTTCTGTTCAATTTCTATCGTGAATTTAATGTTCAAATGGATGGAATTAATGAAATTAAGAAATAAGTCTAATTGACGAGTAGTTCCAATGAAACATACTAAGATGTCGTCAACATACCTATACCAATAAAAAATTTGGAAATGAGTGGATGTGTATGAATTTTCTGTTCAATATTATTCATAAAAATCTCTGCTAAAAGTGGACTCAAAGGATTTCCCACGATCAAACCATTTTCACTACTGTAATAGATGTTGTTGAAAGAAAAATAATTTTGTTCAATGCAAACGTCCAACAGATTCAATATTTCTGATTTAGTTATGTGGTTAACATGATTTTAATATTTTGACATCACCTGAAGGTATAAATTCTCAACATCAAACGAAATAAGTTTTGCGTTAGGTGGTAGGTTAACGTTTTTTATGTTATTTATCAATTCGAAAGAATTTTTTATAGAAAATTTTGATTTGAATGAACAATAATTTCTAATGATATCTATAAGGTAGTGCGACAATTTCATGGCTGGGGCTGTAACGTAAGATACGACTGGTCTAACGGGGTTATTTACTTTATGCAATTTAATGAGTGATTACAGTTGAGGTGGTTGAGGGTTTGGTAAAATTAATTTGTATTTATCTATTGCTTTAATTAAAGATTTTGTGTCATTTATTGCAATTTTAATATTTTCTGGAATGTAATAGTTAAATCTTTATTTAAGATTGTATAGTTTCGGACGAAATGAAATTTAGAGTTTTAAATAGGTAGTCATTTTTATTTAACGCAATAACAGTATTACCCTTATCTGCTTTTGTAAAAATAACTTCATTTAGTTGAGATTTTTGTTTGATGGCCTTTAAAATATTTTGTTCTTTACTCCGTTTAAAGTCAGCTAATGATTCATTTTTTATAATGTTAGATGCTAAATATTTAAGGTGAGTGTTATTAGGAATATTTTTCAGAGAAATTTCAGTATCTATGCCAAGTTCCTCTAAATCAGATTTTATCTTGTTTGATTTAATATTGTGTTTGAAACCTTTCTCTAAGAGATTTGTTTCAACAGTTGTGAAATTAGTATTAGAAAGATTAACGAATCTATCAAAAATTGATGGTCAGAAAATTTAGTTTTACGTTGAGTAGGTTTCGGTTTTCGTGACACGAGAAACTTTAATTTGCGGTATTGGATGGTATATTTATTATATATTATTGATCTAATTTTGAATCCATTGTTGTAATCTAATGAATCGAATTCAAGTGGATGACGTCTTTCAACAACATCTATTACAGTAGTGAAAATGGTTAGATCATGGGAAATCCTTTGAGTCCACTTTTAGCAGAGATTTTATGAATAATATTGAACAGAAAATTCATACACATCCACTCATTTCCAAATTTCTTCATTGGTATAGATATGTTGACGACATCTTAGTATGTTTCATTGGAACTACCCGTCAATTAGACTTATTTCTTAATTTCATTAATTCCATCCGTTTGAACATTAAATTCACGATAGAAATTGAACAGAACGATTCCATTAATTTTTGGACTTGAAAATCACTAAACGAAATAATAATCATGTTTTTCGGTCTTTCGTAAACCTACACATACTGATAAAATTATACATAACTACTCATTACATCCAATTCAACACAGAGTTGCAGCTTTAAACAGCATGGTACATCGGTTACTCAATTTACCTTTATCAGTAGAAGATTATAATAAAGAGTTAAACATCATCAAACAGATAGCCATTAATAATTCATATAATCCGGATATGATAGATCTAATCATTCGTAAAAACTGTATCAGAAAGCAATAAATGAAGTATATCCTATTCATAAAGACTATAAAATATTCAACAGTTTAACATTCTGCGGTTCTGCAAGTGCAAATATTAAAACCTTTCTCGTCAAACAAAATCTTAGTATAACTTTCAAAACTTCTAATAACTTAGGTAAACATATTAAAAATAATAAATCTCGTGTTGAAAAATCAAGTAAATCAGGAATCTATAAACTCAATTGCGGTTTTTGTGATAAAATTTATATCGGTAGGACCTATAGGAGTTTTCGCATAAGAACATCTGAACATAAACGTAGCTTCGATAACAATAAATCTGATTCAAATTATTCAAACCACTTAATGAAAGAAAACCATTCATTCAATAAAACTTTGACATATTACATATAAAATCAAAAAGTTTGAAATTAGATCTCCTAGAAGCATTAGAAATAAATAGATACAAACATTCGGACAAGCTTTTGAATGAGCAGGTAGATGTGAATTATTCACCCCTACTTAACTTGTTCAATTAGTTTTTATTACCTTTCATACTAACTGTACAATGGCTCGGTGTGGATTTTCCTGTTATTCATCCAACTTGTTCTACGATTTGTTTATAACACCATACTCTTCATTCTGTTTGTCATTCTTGATAAAGCTGCTGTGTCAGCGAAACGTCGTCGAATTTTCAATTTGTGTTTTTTATCTCATTTATATCAACATTTTCATCGAGAGAGCATCCATTGAACTCCTGATCCCAAGGCACTGCGCGAATGGTCTCATTTATACGAGCGTAATTGGCCTTTTTGAAGTTCCAATTGAAAGGACGAACATTATGGTGTAGCATACCAATAGTTTCAGTTCTATATAAGAATTCTGAGATAGGGTGGGCTGCATCTTCTGCCACCAGAGGACTTGAGCTCCTGCAGAGCTCAGATACTTCATCTTTGAGGTCGAGAATTCGGTTTTTTGAATTAACAATATTGTTGAATTGCATAAAGCCTTGTAGAGCAAAGTTATCCATTAAACCTGAAAACTTCTGCTCAACATTGAAAGGTTCAAAAAAACACTCGCTTTGAAAAGATAAGTATTGTTATCAGTTCCAATCAAAAAGTCAATTTTTGAGTTCAAACAAGCCACAGAAAACTTATTCTCAGAGGGCAAATATACACAATAAATAAATAATTTTTCATGTTCAAAATTTACCCTCACCCAGAGATCCTCAGCATCACTTTCCATTTCGAATATGCGGGAGGAACTCAGACTCCTCTTAACAGCGATCAGGCCACCGCCACCATCAGACCTTTCACCAGATGCTGTATATCTGTCGCGGCGGTACGAACAGAATTCGTTGCAGTCGATCACTTTACCATCAAATATGCTGTCAATGAGCCAAGTCTCTGTTTCACATATAATATCCGGATTACTAACCGCAACACTACGCTTGAAAGAGTCTAGTTTAGTCAGCAATCCGCGAACGTTTTGATACATCACATGTAAGGACATATTATTCGGATACTACTTCTATATCTTGTTTGAACGACGTTAGACTCAAATATCAAATGATTATGATTTGAGAATCTTTCTTTCAGGAAATTCCTCACAGGTAAGCACCATCCAGGTGAAGATAAACTCCTCTATCCATAATATTCTCAATAAGCATAGATTGATCATTTCGAAGGAAATTCAAAAAATACTCCCATGTTAGAGTTCCTTGATATAGAAAAGAACGTCTGATGAATGGGCGTTCTGCTGTTTGGGTACCTTCGGCGGTATTAATCTCTTATTTTCGTTACAATACCTATGAACAAATATAATACCTGCGTATTCCTCGTTCGAAATGCGAAACGGCATTTCAAATTTTGAAAATACTTTGAAAAAACTGAAGAAGAAGCAATAAAAATAAAATCAGACCTACCAGTTGTTCTGAAAGATTCACAACAGATCTGTGGTTCAAAACTAGAACATAGAGACATTCTATAATATTCTATGGAACGAAGTACACAAGCATTTTGATATTTTCGCGGAAAAAACCATAAAACATTGCCAGCAACAATTTTCATTGAATACGTGATGTGTCTTATAAAGGAATCAATTCATCAGTCCTAGTTTTATTTTCACGGGATACTTGAGGGATTTACTTTATATCATCATCATCATCATCCTCCAGCACTGCTGGACGTAGGCCTCCATTGAGCGCATTCAATGTGTCATATCTTGCGCTTCTCTCATCCAATGACCAGCGACTCTTTTAATGTCATCGCTCCAGCGAGTTGGGGGCGTACGCGCGTAGATCCTTGAATTTTGGTGAGGGTCGAATTTCTATCCTCTTTCCTCTTCATCTCGCTTGTTTTACATCTCCTTGGTATGTCCTGGGGTTCTAATGGTTGGTTATCCTCCTTCTTTTATGTTGTGGAGCATCTATGCTGGCCTGTTGTCTTCTCTTCCATTGTATTAGGGATGTCTTCTTTCCTGTTGCCCTCGGTTGTAGTTCCATTATTTGTTTGATCTCCTTGTTTTTGTGGTTTTCCATCTGGTCGGTTGTCTTCGTCGTTATTCGTGTCATGATTTATTCTAGTGTGTTGATTTCCATTTCCTTCCTGAGTTGGTCGTTGCTTATGTACCATGGGGCGTTTGTCGCTGTCCTGATGGTCTTGTTGAGTGCTGCTTATAGTTTCCTCTTCTCGAATCTGTTCTCTAGATGCCAAATTTGTTCTGCGTATGTTATTCCTGGGATGATTATTGCCTTGATTATCTTGATGTTGTTTTCCAATGTGAGTTTGCTTTTTCCGTTGAGAAGTGGGGAATAATTTTCCGTGAATTGCTCTTGTTTTCCTTGTAGTTTCCTGGATGTGCCACTTGTAGTTCAGTTGGTCGTCCAAGATTACGCCGAAACATTTTGCTTCCTTCTTCCATTCGATTTGTTGTCCTTCAATGGTGATTTCTTTTGGTGTTTCCGGTTGTCTTCTCTTCTTGTGGTCGATGTACATTGCTACCGTTTTCTTTGTGTTGACCTTGATCCTCCATCTTCTGAAATAATTGGTTAGTTGGTCGATGTCTTCTTGTAGCCATTTTCTTACTGCTGCTTTGTTCCTGTGGGATGCGTATATTGCCGTGTCGTCTGCGAACTGCGCCATCTTCGAGTGCTTCATCTTCGGTATATCTGCGAAGTATATGTTGAATAGTAGTGGTCCTAGTACTGATCCTTGGGGTACACTGGCTCCTATCCTCTTCGCTATTGACTTCTGGTCCTGTATCTTGGTTATGAATCTTCTGTTTTGTAGATGTGACATCGTGATGTTGGTTAGCTTCGCTGGGTATCCTTTGGTCGGCATCTTGTAGATTAGTTCTTCGTGTCAAACGTTGTCGAATGCTTTCTCAATGTCCAAAATGCTGCTCCTGTCGGTGTTGATATGTTCTGTTTGTCTTTGATGTCCTCCGTGATTCTAGCTAGTTGGTGTATTGTCGAATGTCGTCCTCTAAATCCAAACTGGTGCCCTGGGATTAGTCCTCTTTCTTCGGCAAACTCTTTCAGTCGGGTGTAGATGATCCTCTCGATGATCTTGCTCGTTGCTGGTAGCAGGCTTATTCGTCTGTAGCTGCTGGCTTCTGTCCTTGTTTTTCCTGACTTCGGTATCAAGATGGTCTCCGCTGTTTTCCATATGTCTGGAAGTGCTCAGTTTTCATAATTGCTCGTGCTATTTCCGTTATTTCATGAATTCCTTCGTTTGGTAAGTTCTTCCATGCCTGGTTGGGAATTCCGTCTAGTCCTGGTGCCTTTCTTGTTTTCAGTTGATTGATATGTCCCTTTACTTCTGCTGTTGAAACCTCTTCGATGTGATAGTCGTCTGCTGTATGTTCCTGGATTTTTCTCCCTATTCTTTCGACGTTTTGGTTGAATTCCGCGTCTCCGTTGCTGGCGTTCGTTTGAAATTGTTCCTCTAGTACTGATGCAAATCTTTCCACCTTCTCCTCGTCCGTATCTGCTGTTTGTCCATTGTGTGTGCAGTGTGTCCACTGCTGGACGTAAGCCTCCATTAAGCGCATCCAATGTGTCATATCTTGGGCTTCTCTCATCCAATGACCGGCGACTCTTTTAATGTCATCGCTCCAGCGAGTTGGGGGTCTTCCTCTACTTCTTTTATCTCTTCTTGGTCGCCAGGTCAATATTTTTATAGACCACCTTTCGTTTTTGAGCCGTGCAACATGTACCGCCATTTTCATTTCAGCGTTGTAATTCGTCGACAACTTCTGTTCTTCGTCTTATCTCTGTGTTTCTCACCCTATTTTGAAGTTTTATTCCCAGCATGGCCATCTCCATTTTCCGTTGGGTTAACTCCAATTTGTGAATAGTATTTCTGGTCAATGTGAGAGTTTCCACTCCGTATGTCAGTACCGGTAGGACACATTCCTTTAATAGTTTCCTTTGTCAGGCTAGTTGGTATGTCACTGCTGAATAGGTCTTCTATTCATTTCATGTGTTTGATTGTCTCTGCATATTCTCAATTCGTGCCCTAAGTACTTGTACTCGCTAACCTTTCCAATTACGTCACTGTCTAGAGTGATGGTTCCTTCAGGTACTAGGTGCGTCATGATTTTGTTTCTTGTTTGTTCATGCAGTGCCCTACTTTTACCATCTCTTCATTCAGTTCTTTTATTACCATACCAGTCTCCTATAAATTATCCGTGATGAGTACAATGTCGTCTGCAAACATTAGGTTGTTCAATTTTGTCCCGTCTATGTCAATTCCCTTGTTTTCCCAGTTGAGTTTTTTAAAACCGTATTCGAGCACTGTAGTGAAAAGTTTAGGAGACAAGGTGTCTCCCTGTCGTACACCTCTTTCTATTCGGATCTTATTACTATCTATGTGAAAATATGCAGTTGAGTTGTTGTAAATGTTATACAGTAAACGAGTGTATCTATAATCTATGCGACATTGTTGGAGGGCTTCTTGGATGGCTACTACCTCGATCATGTCAAAAGCTTTTTGAAAGAGAATGAAAATGAGTACCAAGGGTCTGTTGTACTCAAGTGTCTTCTCGATGAATAGTTTCAATGTTAGGAGATGATCGTTTGTTCTAAAACCTGGTCGGAAGCCTGCCAACTCGACTGGCTTGTAAAAGTTTAGTTGTCTCCCCAATCTTCTGCTAATGACCTTAGTGAACAATTTATGTATATGCAACAGCAAGCTAATTGACCTGTGATTGACTATGTCCGTAGCATCACCTCTTTTATAAATCAGCAACATCGTTATATTCTTTCACTTCTCTGGATAGAAGCCTTTTCTAAGCACAAGTTAGAAAGATCCTTGATTTTTCGTAGTAGAGGTTCCCCTCCCACTTTAATTGCCTCAATAGGTATTTGGTCGTCTCCTGGAGCTTTGTTGTTCTTTAGTTGCTGCACTGCTGATTTAGTTTATTATTCCTTTAACGTGCTCTATTTCCGCCTTTCGGCCAATGACACGCCGGGGAATTCTGTCACCTCACTAACTCAGTATTTTGTATTATGCCGAACCTCTCTCGTGTCGAGGGAAGGGATCTTTAATGTCCAACACATCTCAGTTAGACACGACCGACGGCTTTACATCTCCTCTGAAAGATGGATACTCAAGCGATTCCTAGAGTCCGAAAAATCGCACCGACTACTGCTGATTTAATTTCGTCTATTGTGATTTCTGGTAGTTCTTCTGACTCTTGGTTTATGACTCCGCTAGCTTTTTGTGTTTGTTTCGATGTTTTTCCAACTTTATCCTACTCTTGTACAGGTTTTCATAAAATTCCTCAACTATTCGGAGTATTCTATCTCTATTTGTAGAGGTTGGATTATTCCTATTCTCAAGTTTTAGTATCTCGTTCTCACCATCACTAAGTTTTCTTTTCAGGATCTTCAAGCTTTTGTTACTCTCTATGGTGTCTTTTATTTGTTCGTTGTTGTAATTTCTTATGTATCTTCTGATGTTTTTTGAGATTTCTTCACTCAGTTAGTATATCAGTTGGGTATTAGTGTTGTCGTGTTTTTGTAGGTTTCTTTGACCTGCAATCATTTGTCTTGTTTGTTGGCTTATTTTACTTTCTCGTATGTGCCTAGGGCAGCATATTCTAACTAATAATTGGATGACGTATTCCGTTAATTGCATGTTCAATTCTTCGATGTTTCCATGGCTTGTGTATATTGATGAGGCTCTGTTGATGGTTTCTTGGTATTTCTCAGCACTTTCTTGATTGCTCCATTTCCGTATGTTCTTCTGCTGAGTCTATCTGCATCTTTCTCTGCCTATATTGATTTGGACTGTGGCTCTCACCATTCTGTGGACACTTCCCACATTGACTTGGTTCAACACTGACATGTCCTGTAGTATGGATTTCTTATCAGTGATTGCAAAGTCTATCCCATTTCTTGTCTTTCGGTCTGGGCTCATTCATGCTCACCTTCGATTAGGTTTCTTATAGTAAAAGCTGTTCATCAAGAATGAGCCGTTTGCCTACAGGAAGTTCAGAAGGGTCTCTCCGCGTTGGTTTTTTTGACCACTTCCGAAATTTCCCATTGATACCTCTGCCTCGTCTGATTTTGTGCCTACCTTTGCGTTGAAGTATCCGCAGATGACAGTGAAGTGCGAATTTGTATCCTTCAATGCTATTTGAAGATCATCATAGAAGTGTTCAATATCGTCGTCGAAGCTTTGTGATGTAGGTGCATAGGCTTGGATGATTTTGAGGCTGTATCTTGTATTAATTTCATGTACGCAACTCGTTGGGAAATACTCTTTACCATCGAAATATTATCAACATGAGTTTTATGTATGAAAAAACCAATTCCACCAAAGGCGATGTCTTTATTGCCTACATAGTAGAGTCCGTGTCCTGATTTCAGTGTTCTATACCCCTCTCTCTTCATCCTCACTTCGCTGAGGCCTACAATGTCCCACTCAATTTCAAATAATTTCTCTTCTAGTTCTAGTATCTTTCCTAGTCAAATTTCTGTTCCCCCCAGAACCATGGAACTGACCGTCGTTTCGGTGTGAGATTCTGGATTTGTAACCCTACTCACCTGGGGTATTGTTATTTTGAGATTTGACATTGCATGCGTTAATATGAAATGACAATTGATACACCACGCGTGGCGTGCGGGTTGGTGAGCTCCTAACATGGAGATCCGACGCTGTTGGCAGCCGCCCACTCCGGATCAGACGCTAACGAGTGTACCTGTTGGTCCGCGGGAGGTATTTGATTTCCTCCTTCCACACATATCTGGGAGGCTTTCCCCGATCCGTCACCTGGTTCCTCCCTACCTTATATGGTAGAAATTAATTTGAGTCGGAAATTGGAAGCTAGAATTCGTGAAGCTTGCGATGAGATGCGAAATCGACCTGACGCTATCAGGATCTGACGTTATTAACCACCTCTTGATTCGGGCCGGGAATTATGTTACTTTCGATGGAAGAAATGTGAGGATTATTATTATATACACATTGGTTTGAATTTTCTACGCAAGTATGATTTTTTCGAGTTAGTTTGGTAGGATTTCTGTCATTTTTCCGAATTATTCACATCTTCTATTTCTCTCGACAATTTACTGTGTTCCTAGTCTTTATGGTATGATATTGTTCAAAAACGAGAATTTCATTTGTCTAGTGAATATAAACTGATACACGGACGTGATCTTGATTCCTCTTTCGATGAATTTGTCGCCTAGCCCGCGGCGACCGTTTTTCAAGTGGAAATTGGAATAAACGTGAATTTTAAATAAAATGAACATCAAAATGTGCATTTTTTTGCGAATTTGTCGAAAACAGTTTTCCCTATGCTTCGACACCAGATTTTCAGAAAAATGTCAGTCCGACCCTGCATATTTTCAGACCAGATCTTCCTAGTCGAATCTGATGAGGAATTCAACTTATCAGTCAGTACCGTGTTGAACGGATTGTGAAAGTGTTTTTCTGTGTCACCGAAACCAGAAATATTCTCCCAATTTCTGGACGAAAAATGAAGGGAACAAGAACCTACAGTTTTACCGGATGTTAATCCTCGCCATCGAATTGCATCCACCATTAGGGCATGTACAGTTCATGGGGATTCACTCTGTATCATCATCATCTGCCAACAATCCTAGTCTACTGCTGAACATAGGTCTTCCTCAACGATCTTCATTCCTCGCGATTTTGGGCCGGATTTATCCAGTTCGTACACACTCGCTTGATATCGTCTTTCCAACGAGCTGGTGGACGTCCTCTACTTCTGTGGGCTTCATCTCTGGGACGCCAGTCCAAAAGACGCTTTGTCCATCTACCGTCCGTGGTTCTTGCTAGATGACCGGCCCAGTTCCACTTTAAATTAGCAACTCTCTCTAGAGCATCCTGGACTCTAGTTCGTTGGCGTATGATATGGTTGGGAATTCTGTCCCGTAGTGTTATGCCTAACATAGCTCTCTCCATCTTACGCTGAGCAACACATATTTCATTAGCTGATTTCTTTGTTAGGGTCAGGGTTTCTGCACCGTACGTCAAAACTGGTAAAACGCATTGATTGTATACTTTACGTTTCAAACAAATCGGTATCTCTGATTTGAACAGATCTCTCAGTTTTCCAAATGCAGCCTATGTCAGCCTTATTCGCCTTCCTATTTCTGTTGTTTGGTTGTCCCTGCTTATAGTTATCTCATGCCCCAGATATTTGTATGACGTTACTTGTTCAACAATTTCACCATCGATGGAAACTGGTGGGCTTGGTACTAAGTTGGTCATCATCTTAGTTTTCGACATATTTATCTTCAATCCGATTTTACTGGATTCCTTAGACAACTGCAAGAGCATCTCATTTGCATCATCTAATCTGGTTGCTATAATAACGATGTCGTCGGCAAAACGAAGATGACTTAATCGCTCACCATCCACATTTACTCCCCTCTGATCCCATTCCAATTGCTTGAACATATATTGCAATAGGTTTGTGAACAACTTCGGGGAAATAGTATCACCCTGTCTTACTCCACGTCCAATCCTGAGTTTTTCTGTAGAATTGTGAAGGCACACTTGTGAAGTGGCATGCTCATATATATATTTAATGATGGCAGTGTATCTATGATCTATTCTACAGTCAGCCAACGCTTTAAGCATAATCGCCTGTATCACGGTATCGAAGGCTTTCTCGTAATCCACGAATATGAGAACCAGAGGCAAGTTGTATTCTATGCTCTTTTCAATCAAAGTCTTGAGAGTTTGGAGATGATCATTAACACCAAATGTTGCCCGAAATCCGGCCTGCTCCCGAGGTTGGTAGGTGTCCACTTTGTTTGTGATGCGCTTTGTTATTATTTTGGTGAAGAGATCTGTGGGGTCTCCTTTCTTGTACATAATTATTATTATAGCATTATGCCAAGACTCTGGTACTTTTGCTTCAGCTAAACATTTATTGAAATGTTTCGTTATTTCACGAATCAGATTTTCACCGCCTATCTTCAAAGCCTCCGCAACTACTCCATCTTCCCCTGGAGCTTTGTTGTTTTTCATATCTGATAGTGCCTTTCGGACCTCATCAGCTGTTATTTCTGGGAGGTCCTCCGAACTCTGATTCATAACATAAGGTATGTGATTGTCTTCCTCGTTCTCGCGATTCAGGCTTCGATACAAATTGGAGTAAAGTCCTCGACAACCTTCACTATTTTGGCTCTATTTGTTATAATTGAACCATATGGATCCATTAGTTTGTGAATGTTATGTTTTCCCAATGAAGTCGTCCGTCGTAGTACCTTCATGCTTTTATTTTGTTCTATATTTTGAACTGCCAAGCTTTTATTGTGCTGTCGAGAGTCCTTCTTAAGTTGGCGAGATATCTCGCGGTTAAGTATTTTCAGTTCTTTCTTGTCTGCTGTGCCTTGCTTAATAGTTCTCTTCTGGTTTTCATCATGCGTTTCGTTGTCTCACTGATTCTTTCCTGTTTCCTGTTCAAAGTGCTACAATGTTTGTCCATAGCTTGTTTTATTGATGTTGTAATGTTGTCGTTGTGCTGATCGATATTCATGTTTTCATTGCACAAACGCTTCTCACTCAAAGTTTCACGAAATGCCGCTTCATCAGATACCTGTGCCCATTTGTTATTTTTAACCTCTCCTGTCATTACGAGTTTGTTCCTTTCACGTTTTAAATTGATCATACATTTAGCCCTCACCATTCTGTGGTCACTTCCAGTTGAAAATTTGTTAAGGACCGAAACATCCTTAATATCTTCCTTTTTTGTCAGCTATAATGAAGTCAATTTCATTTTTGGTGTTACCATCTGGGCTCGACCATGTCTATCTTCTCTGCGGAGGTTTTTGGAAAAACGAATTCATCGCACATAAGCGGTTTTCTAATAGAAAGTCTAAGAGCATGGTTCCTCTTTCATTCCGTTCCCCAATTCCATGGCACCCTAAGGATGCTTCGGTGTCATTTTCTTTCATACCGAGCTTAGCATTGAAATATCCAACCACAAAATTGTAATAGGCTGGAGTCCTCTTCATAGCGAGGCGAATATCTTCGTACACCTCTTCAACCAGCTCATCTGCGTGAGCATTGGTAGGCACGTATACTTGAATTATCTTCATGTTGTACCTTTTGTTCAGCCTTAGGATGACATAGAATACTCTAGTACTCAGGCTTTCGATTTTCACAACATTCTTCACCAAACGTTTATTAATAATGAAGCCGACTCCACCGAGAGATATATTATCTTCGCCCTTCCAATAAAGTAGATTTCCGGACCTTAAAGTGATCAAACTCTCGCCCTTTCTTCTCACTTCACTAAGGCCCACAACGTCCCATTGTATGCGATCCAATTCTTCTCAGCTCATCGATTTTACAATCTGCTAGTAATAATCTTGCGTTATAAGTGGCAATATATAAGGTTCGTCTTTTATGGTAGCCTGGTCCCCTCTGTATATCCCTCGAATAAACAGTGTTTTCACTTTATTTCAAAGAAATAAAACGTCTGCATCTGTTCATCCTGTACATGCCCCCACAGATGCCTGAATTATTATTGGAGATTCTTTGCAATTACCAGGACATCCTTTTCAAATAATATTTCTATCATAATTTTCAGGAATTCCCGCTTTCATAGTACCAGATGAAATCCCTACTGTGTTGTCAGTTATATACTCCAACATCCCCAAGATCAAAATAGGTGAGAAATTCTTGAATTAGAGAAAAAAATTACTTAATTGAAGAAAATTCTTTCAGGAACTGATTCTAGGTTAGGATGGGGCTTTAGATTAGGAAACAGAGCTGATCTGCAAGTTCTACTTGAGTTAGGTCCACAAACACATACTCAACCATTAGCCAATGAAGTGGGTACCTCCGTTTCAGATAGAAATTCTGCTATTGATTCAGATTCTCCAGAAATACAATCAGGTGACACACAAGTAGAAGAAGATAAACTTTCAAGTGAATCTAAAGATGAAATTCTTTCCACAACACAAACAACAACATTCGAAAATAATAATACAGAAGATTCTGAAATAAAAAATGAACAAGTTGAAACTTCAAATGATAATGAAAAATCAAAAGAACTGATGCGATTAGAATTGAGTGTATTGAACAGTCTTCTCCTTCAATTGAAAGAAAAAGTTTTAAATGAGAATAAACATACTAATAAAAATAATACGAACATAAAAGAAATGCTGCAAATGATTGAATTGATTAAGAAAATAGTTGACGAAAAAAGGAAGATTTTGAATCGTCAGATATTAAGAAAGAAGAATCTGAAAAGTATAATATGAAGGTAGATCAAATTTATCAAACACTTTCCTTGTTAAAGGCTTCCTCTGGTGAGCACATTAAAGAAGGAGAAAAACAAGATTACCTGAACAATATAAAAACAGCGTTAGCTCTTCTAAACTCAACTCAATCATCACTGGTTGTAAAAGCGAAACAAAATTTAACACAAACTCACAATATTGAAGAAATAACAGAAAGTGAAAATATATTGAGGAATGTGCAAATGAACATTAGACCAAATGAAAACATGGAAAAAGAAAGTGAAAATATAAAGAACGACTTAAAAATAGTAATAGATTTATTAGAAAGATTCACGAAGTTGATGGGGAAGAAAATGAAGATTCAAAAGACAAGACATGGTTTCAAGTACACATCAAACAAACCTGAAAACAAACGAAGAGCTAATAAATCAGAATATGGACGTAGATGCTATTATGAATGAGTTATTTCTTACAATGAAAATGTGGATTCAAAAATGCAGCAGGAAGAAATTATAGATTCGAAGAAATTATATGCATCTTATGATACTAAGGAAATTTTAAACAGTATGATAAATCAGCTAAAAATTCTGATAGCAATAAAAGAAACTGATGGATATTCGAAAAACATCTCCAAAAGAATGATAAATGGAAGAATGCATATTCTGAAAAATATGTTGTCGAAAATGAAAACCTTGGTACCAAACCAAGAAGATGAAAGTACATCCAAATTATATGTTTCTAAATTGAATATACTTCATGAAGAAGAGGAAATGGATAGTTTAAAACTCTATGTATCTCCATTGCGGGAAGAAAAAGGGGAAAAAGAGGATTCAGATAATACACAAGAACCATACCGGTCTGTAGACAGGAAAGTTTTCAATAGTTTGAGTTCTTTATGGAGTGGTAGAACGATGAAAACTGAGATGGATGAAATGACAAAGCACGTTTCAAATAGTGATCCAATGAATGAAATTTCCTTGCTCACTAGAAGAATGAAGAGTGAAAGAGAAGAAGAATTACAGAAAGGTAACTTCAACCAAAATGATGCAAAACGGCAAAATATACCTTATCAAGGTCAACAATTGAAATATCTTAGAAACAAGGTAACTTCAGGTTATGAAAATATGCATTCGAGTACCAAAGCGAACAACCAAAATACTTCAAATAGAAGAAGAAGACGAAGGAATCGAAGACTCCAGGTAAACTTAGTAACTCATCAACAATTAATGATTTAGTTTTTATTGCGCTTGTTCATATTGGACTAGGAGACCTCCTGAAACGGTCTTTGAACATTAACTTTTTTCAATATCTTCAAAATAGCTTTAATATGAAGAAAGAAAAAATATTTTCCTACGAAGATGATGTAAAATATCTTTTGAACTTTCCACAATTTTATTTTTACCAACACGACCGGTTTCTACCGTCAGGTCATTTTCAAGTGGTCAACTACAAGAAATGAACTCACTTATACAGGGTGTTACATAATATGTATGTATGTCACAACTTGAAAGGGTAAATCTACGTGAAATTTTGAGAAAAGGAGTTCATATAAACATAGGTCCGCAAAAGCTTCGTTACGGAGATACAGGGTGTTGAAATTTCCGGATAAAATTATTTTTCTTCAAAACTCCTGCAGTTTTTGAGATATTCAGCACAAATTCGAAATGCAACCTATTTTTTGCAGCCTTCATCATTAAACGTCCTAATTTTCAACTAGAATTTAGAAACTTGACACTTGTAATTTTTTCTTATCTCCAACTGTTCTCGATCAAAAAATTATTAAATGATTGAACGCATTCCCTGAATTGAAAATATTTCTAATTAAAAATATAAGAAGTATTCTTTGCTTTTTTTGATTTATTCATTTATTTTAAAAGTTGCTAGAGTTGAACCAGAGTCTGCTCGAATCGTTTATTGAATTAACGATTAGTTTTAAGACTTTTGAAGTTATTGCTGTAAGAAAAAATGGCGAATTGGCTGATATCCATTACATGTACGGTCTGGCTGACGGATACACAACAGAAGCTAGGCGATTATATCAGGTGCGCTTTATAAATCGAGTAACACCAGAAAGGCGAACATTTTCAAATATCCGCAGAAGGTTGAGGGAAACTGGTACTTTAACTGCAAATAATCATTTAAAAGTGCAACTCAAACTATGAGAACTCCAGATATTGCGGAAGCAGTTTTGAATTGTATTGATTTGAATCCTCATGTAAGAAGAAGAAAAGTTGGAAATCAGTTAAATATTTCACATGTTCTAGTTTGGAGGACTCTTCACGACTTTTTATTGTACCCGTTTCATATTCAACGCGTCCAAACTCTACTTCCTCGAGATTTTCCTTCCAGACTGAATTTCTGCCGATGGTTCTTTGATACAATCAGAGAAAATGCTCATTTTGATAGTGAACTAATGTTCAAGGACGTAGCTAACTTGTCGGGAACTGCTATCACAATTTTTCACAATATTCACTATTAGGCTGAGGAAAACCCCTATTCGATTGAAGAATCTCCTCTTCAAGTACAATTCTCACTAAATGTCTGGGTCGGAATGATTGGAAATTATTTCATTGGGCCATTTTCCTTTGCCTAACAGACTGAACGGTCCCGCCTATCGGCAATTCCTTGAGGAGGAGTTACCTTTATTGATCGAGGATGTGCCACTTTTGGTGAGAAACATAATGTGGTTCATGCACGAAGGGGCACCAGCACATTTTAGTGGAGCGGCTAGAGAATTCTTGTAAAATACCGATGGATAGGTCGATGTAGGCCAGAACCATGGCCTCCTAGGTCCCCGGACTTAAATAGTTTAGACTTTTTCTTATGGTGATATCTCGAAACTTCAGTTTATACCACTCAAGTGAACACTGTAAAAGAGTTGAGAAATCGAATATTAACCTCTTGTGACACGATAAGAAATATCCCAGGAATATTTCGAAGAGTGAGCGATAATATGCAAAGAAGGACAGATGCCTTTATTCTTGCATGTAGAGACTACTTCCAGCAATTTATTTAATTTTTAATTGTTCGTTTTCTTAGTTTGATATTGACTGAGTATAAGTTGAGTCTCAGAAGACGAGCTATCAATGTAAACGCAAATTTTGGCATACCTATCGAGTATTTCCATTTTTTTTTGTTTAGCGAATAACATACAATTCAAATAATTCAAATTTAATAAATTTCCACTCGCAAACGGTTAGAGATACGAAAAAAGTACAAGTGTCAAAAAAGTCTCTAAATTGAACGAAGATGACGAAAATTGATTGTACGCTGATCAGTGGCGTACTGAGAAGAAGTTTGAAAAGGCAAAATGAGACATGGCCTCGAAAATGAAAACACCTTCTGAATTTCAGTTAAAATCTAGGACGTGTAATGATGGACGCTGTAAAAAATAGCTTGCATTCCAAATTTGGACTGAATAACTCAGAAACAGCAGGAGTTTTGAAGAAGAAACCAATTCTTTCCGAAAATTTCAACACCATGTAGCTCCGACACAAAATTGTTGCGGACCTATGTTCACATGAAGTTTTTTCTTAAAACTGCACGTAGATTTACCCCCCAAGTTGTGACATACTAATATATATAAGTTCATTTTCTATTTGTTCACCAGTTAAAAATGACTCGACGGTCGAATCGGTCGTGTTTGTAAAAAATAAAATTGTCCAGAGTATAGAATATGAATTTCTTTCAAATATATAAATCATCTATATTACTCATCAAACTCAATAATTTATAGAAATGTTTATTTGTCATGAATTTTCGGCGTTATTGTGCGTGTCCATATTGGACTAGGAGGTCTTCTGGAATGATCTTAAAAAATTAGCTCTTTTTGATGCCTCAGAAATAGCATACGAATAATTAAGAACAGGAAGATGAAGACTAAACCTTTTGCTATGAAAAAATAACACGACCAAATTTATTTTTTTTTCGTGGAACTTGACTGAAACACCTATCAGAATATATTCTCCATGCTACACAGATAAGAGTCACTCTATAACTGCTATTGGAACCATTGTGCTGCCGCTAAACCAAGAACCTAAACCACCCAGACGTATTTGGCACTATAACTGTGCTAATTGGGATGAGTTGCGTGAATTCTTTTCGTGCTTCCCATTCAGTGATGTTTGCCTTTCAGATCCTGACATCCATGTGTGCACTGAATCTGTTACAGAACACATTTATGCAGGAATGGATCTCTACATCCCTCATTCCATGAAAAGAACAACAGCACAAAAGCCATGGATCAACAAAGACTGCGAAAGAGCTTCTGCAGCCAAGAGCAGAGCTTACAAGTCATGGAAGATAAATCCAACAGAAGAAACAAGAACAACCTTCGTACGAATACGGAACGTATGCAACCTGACAACTGCAAGGGGTAACTTATGATATCCTTGAACAGGCAAGCTGAACTAGGCAATTCTGGTCTATGGCGAAGACTGTCAGTGCCAATTTTTGCAAATCTGCGTTTTCGCCTCTTGTTAGAGAAGACGAAAGTATAGCTTCATCTCCGAAAAAGAAAGACGATTTCTTTGCTCTCTTGTTCTCAAAGAACCAAGATTCCGCACTGTGAGACGGGCTCTCTAGCAGCTGAACGGCAAGAAGGCAGTTGGTTTAGACGAAATACCGCCAATCGTCCTGAAAAAGTGTGCTCCCGAACTGGCACCCATTCTTAACCATCTGTTTCAGATATCTTATTGATGCCAGACTTTTCCAAGCAGCTGTTGCTGTTCCTATTATGTCCAAAGTGATGTAGGGAGTCATAAATGATGAACTCATCAAATATGTTGAGTTGCAGGGAATTATTAACGACCGTCAGTATGGTGTTCGCAGGCAAAGATCGACATGAGATCTGCTCGACTACGTCACCTTTGTTTGTACATCAACGATGGAAATGCATGGGGAATCTAGAGCAATAGCCTTGGACATCTCTGAAGCCTTCGATAGGGTTTGGCATACAACCTTATTGAATAATCTGCTATATATAGACGGTGTAATATCTGATTGTTTCTGGTTGCAAGCAGGAGTACCTTAGAGATCTATTCTTTCGCCAACCTTGTTTCTGTTGAAGGTAAACGATCTTATGTCATCTACAGAGAACAAGATCTTCGGTTTTGTAGACGATTGTACCCTGGTTTCATCTTTCAGTAGTTTACGGCCGATTATAGCTGCGGAATCTCCGCGTCAGAGATCTCAACTGATTAATAACTTAAACTCTGACCTACAGAGGATATCTGAGTGAGCTCAGTTGAACCTGGTGAGCTTCAACGCGAGCAAGACGTAAGCAACTACATTTTCTAAGAAGGTCACCACTGGAGAACCTCCTCTAATTATGCAAGGCCAACAAATTGCATCCAAAGACCTTGGGATAACGGCCAACTCCTGGTTTTGCTGGCATGAACATGTCAGCATCAGCTAAACTTAGTTTTCTTTTCGATACTTCATGTCATCTCAGCTGTTGCTTCTATATAAGGCGCAGATTCGACCTGCTTTGGTATATTGTTCCCATGTATGGGGATCTGCGCCCAAACATTCGTTGCGGATGTTGAATAGTGTGCAAAAACGGGCTGTGCGTCTCATCGACCACCTGGAGGTCACCCTCGATCTCCAACCGCTGGATCTCAGAAGACAAGTTGCTGACCCTTACTCTGTTGTATAGATAATTCCACAGAAGATGCTACAAGGAAGTGAAAGATCTTGCTCCGAGAAAACTCATGTTTTGAAGCATCTCTATGCTGGCAAGGAGTTCTCTTCTTATAGCGGTACATTTAACGACCCCTCGAACCTCTCTCTATAAGAATTCCTTCGTTTACAGGGCCGGTGAGCTGTGGAACTAGCTTGCGTCCAACATCTTCCCAACATCCTATTCCTGGGAAGCACGCTTAAAAAAACAGATAAAGGCCACAAGAGGATGTGCACAAGGTGTTCTTTTGTAATTGCAGTGGAACCTTGTAGTTCAGCCTGTTTTTTTGTTTCTCATTCTCAACTCTTGGGAGAAGGCGATGGCTGCCATGGCACAGTTGTAGCCACCCAAGATAATTTAATATATGTTAGTCACTTCTGGAAGAGAGTCAAATTCTTAATTATCAGAAAGATGTTCGATGAAAGTGATGAGAGTATTCCGTGAGCCTAGATTTTCTTTTGAATTGGAAAAAATCAGCAATCTGTCGCCCTTGAGCGAGACGTTGAACAACATACATAATCTTCAGGTGGTCAATGACTGCCTTTTTCTCTCTTCTGGACACTATTTAATAGATGTAATGAATACTTAGGTGCGGAGCACCATACATGAAAAGAGTATTCCAGACCAGAACGCACCTGTACTTTTTTTGAAGTTTTTGTTGGTTAATACAAATACAATGAAGACATTCATTATGCTAAAACGTTTAAATAAGTAACAAAATTTTTTCCGATTCAACCAAATTGATTTTAATCGAATGTTTGAATAGAAATCGAACGGAAGGAAATGACATCACATGTATCACATGATCCTTTTTCTCTCTTTGTTTAGATGGTTTGTTACGTGCTTAAATCACGTCACAGCTATTCAAATTTAAAACACCTAATTCCAATCAACCCTCCATCTATGCCCAACAGTTACGCTACTGGCTATCACTTGTCATCATCGATCAGTTTGACAGTACGACGAGAAATCTAATGCGCATAGACAGCTGTTACATTTCATATTCCACGGGCTTTAGAACTTTCACCTTCATCTGGAGACCCGGACACACAGAGTTATTGAGGGGTCATCAAGAGAAGAAAGGAAAAACAGTGAACTCATCTACTAGCCAACATCAAAGCAGTTCTAGAAGAAAAGAACCAAGGGGAGGAGAAATACCGAAGGACACTACGCCCCGAAGCAAGAAAGAACTGAACGGACTAACCTATCTGAGTAAAAGAAGAACTCGGGAGCAGATTCAATGAGCAGTGGGACAACCAAATAGATCAACTGAGCACAGAGGACCAATCACTATGAAGAATGGCAGCAGCCCTGACAGGAAAGAAGAATAAGACGACGACACCACACAATCAAACACAATGGAAAAACAGCAGTAACGGATGAGGAAAAGGTGGAAATATTTGCATATACACTAAAGGAATGCTAGCAACGGAGACGCGAAATTCAACCAAAACGTCGAAGGATAGGAAGACAAATATAGCAGAAGAGTAGCGCATTGAAGAGGTTACAAGAGCAGAAGTACAGGGACACATCAACCAACTCAAAACAAGGAATGCACCAGGACTAGACGGAATCCCCAACCAGGCATTGAAGAACTTACCAGACGAAGGAATTCATGAAATAAGGGAAATAGCACGAGCAATAATGAAAACATAGCACTACCCAGACACTTGGGAAACAGCGGAGACCATCTTGATACCGAAGCCAGGAGAATTAAGCAAAGAAGCCAGCAGCTACCGACCGATAAGCCTACTACCAGCAATGAGCAAGATCATCGAGAGGATCATCTACACCCGACTAAAAGCGTTCGCCAAAAAAAAAGGAATACTCCCGGAGCACCAATTTGCTAGCTAGAATCACGGAGGACATCAAGGAAAAACAGAACATATCAACACCGACAGGAGCAGCATTTTGGACATTGAGAGAGCATTCGACAAAGTTTGGCACGAAGGGCTAATCTACAAGATGAAGATCACAGGTTACCCAGCGAAGCTTACCAAAATCACGATGTCGTATCTACAAAACAGAAGATTCATGACCAGGATACAGAACCAGAAGTCAACAGCGCAGAGGCTAGGAGCCGGTGTACCCTAAGGATCAGTACTAGGACCACTAGTATTCAACATATACGTCGCAGACATACCAAAGATGGCTCAGTTCGCAGACGACACGGCAATATACGCATCCCACAGGAACAAAGCAGCATTGAGGAAATGGCTACAAGACGATACCGACCAACTTACCAATTATTTCAGAAGATGGATGATCAAGGTCAACCCGAAGAAGACAGTAGCAATGTACATCGACCACAAGAAGAGGAGACATCCGTAAACACCAAAGGAAATCACCATAGACGGACAACAAATCGAATGGAAGGTGGACGACCAACTGAACTACAAGAGGCACATGGAGGAAACTACGAAGAAAACAAAAGCAATACACGGAAAACTATACCCCCTACTCAAAAGAAGAAGCAAATCCACATTGGAGAACAAAATCAAGATAATCAAGGCAATAATCATCCCAAGAATAACATCATACGCAAAAAAATTTGGCATCTAGAGGACAGATTCGAGAAAGGGAAACTTCAAGCAGCACTCAACAAGATCATCAGGACAGCAACAAATGCCCCATGGTACATAAGCAACGACCAACTCAGGAAGAATAAGAAATCGACATACTAGAAGAAATCATCACACAACTAACGACGAAGACAACCGAACAGATGGAAGACCACACAAACAAGGAGATCAACCAAATAATGGAAATACAACCGAGGACAACAGGAAAGAGGACATCCGTATTACAATGGAAGAGAAAACAACAGGCCAGCATAAATGCACCACAACAGAAAAGAAAAAGTATAACCAACCAGTAGGACCCAAGGACCAACCAAGGAATTGTAAAATAAGCGAGATGAAGAGGAAAAAGGACAGACATTCGACCCTCACAAAAATTCAAGGATTACAGCAGAATTTTCACTTTTCACCTCCCCTCTTTCTTCTGCCTACTTTCAAACTGATGAGTTCAAGTTGAAATTCATTTTTGATTCTATTCCTAATAATTAAATTCTATAAAAGATCTCTAGTGAAAATTGGAGCTATATATATATATATATATATATATATATATATATATATATATATATATATATATATATATATATATATATATATATATATATATATATATCTTAATTATTGTGTAGTGACCTATATCAAAAATATAGGGTGAGTTGAAAGTTGATTTAGCAAAATGCCGCACTAGAAAATCTGATTTTTAATTTTTCCTTACAGCATTTTTCCTATTGGATGCTTGATGCCTTATAGTAGCTATTAGAAATTCAAATTCTACTCTACAGAATTTGTATTTTTCTCACGTATGATTTCATAAGCGTATTTCTAAACCTCTTACAATTTTTCTATAATGACCTTGATAGATATTTCATTAATAAACTCGATTGAAGTAATTTTTCTGAGTAGAACTTTCTTGACTTCTTCTTCTAAGTGACAAATTTTATTGAATTTGAGTTTCATTACTCTATTTTTCTCCGTACTTACCCAGTGGGGTAGTCACGTTTCAGGTTGATAGAAAAAGAACAGAACATGTAACAAAACACGACCTCTTTCAATAAAAATCGACGCGTTTCAGGAACTTTACAGAGAAATCAAACCTGCCGAGTTTTACTAGGTGGTTCGCTTTCATAAACGCACTGTATATGCTTAATATTATGTTGAGAGAAAACTTATCTCAAAAGCTAATATTATTAATCAATTTTCAGAGGAAACCAAGAAAAATGAAGAATAAGGAAAGCAGCAATAATGTTAAGTCAGAAGTTGAGTTGGATAAAATTAACAAGTTGATACCAGATGATGTTATGTTTGCGTACATACTAAGGCACATACATTCACGTATCAACAATTCCAGTGATTCCAAGAAAGAACTTATGTTCAACTCTGCATGAAAATTATAATTCGATAATTGTAAAATTTTTCCATGTATAATATTACAGTAAAAGTTCCTAATTCGCACTCCCTATATTTGCTTTTTCACTATTCGTGAATATTCGCCGCTAAACATTTCTTTATTCGCGGATCCATTCGGTACATCGCAGGGCCCCCGTGAGGGCTACTGGCGCTTGTGTGCAGAAAAGAATTTTGGCGCCCCTTAAGGCATTTTGGATCATGTTTTTCTATTTTTTTTTTTTTTGAGGTAGGAAGTAGGTAGGTGCTTGAAGTAAAGCAAAAACTGAACTTTAGAAGTCATATTTATTTGTAAACTAAAATATCAAAATGAAACAAACAGAACAGAATCATAACAAATTAAATTCTTGTTTACACCCATTTTAAAACATTTACTTAAGTAATCGGATACAGACACGTTGACTCGTTGTTTATAAATATCAGAACATAACCTAAAACTAAAAATCTCATTTCTTTTAGGAACAAATAATATATATATATATATATATATATATATATATATATATATATATATATATATATATATATATATATATATATATATATATATATATTTATTTTTCTTTTTTCTCTTGCACTAGACTTACCAATCATTTTTGATTTTGAAACGAAGTACCCTATTTTTAAGTATATATATATATATATATATTCGTTTCAGAATCAAAACGATTGGTAAGTCTAGGTGCAATAAAAATAAAAGATACCTATTGTAGTAGCGATATTTTCAGAGATTTTTCTGTTGCAAATTCATTAATTACATCGCTAAAATTTTTATCCAATTGCTAATTTTGTTAGCCCAGACAAACTTTCTTGAATCATTTTCGATCTTAAATAATTTTTAATGATTTTTAACTTTGAAAAAGATCGCTCGCCAGAAGCTACAGATACAGGCAATGTCAAAAGAATTTTTAGTGAAATGCTTAAGTTTGGAAAGGTGGAGATTAAATTGTTTTCAAATATATCTTGTAAAATACTTAAGGGGTCAGTATCATCAGGTGATGAAAACAACTCACACGCTTTAATTTCGTTAAACAGATCAATGGAGTCTATATCCTTCTTATCCTCATCTATCAGTCGCTCTTCAAGAATAAAACAATGTTTTAAAAGATCGCTCTCACTTAGTTTGAATATGTCGCTAAAAAATCCGAAAATATTGTCATAATCATTTAATAAGTCAAATCGGGTTTTTACAGAGCCTATAGTTTGATCTATAAGTTTTAAGAAAAAACTAATTTCAAAGCCGGTTTTTGGATCATGAGGGGTCTCATCTTGGTGTTCATAGTCTAGTCAAACAGTTTTGGTTTAAATTTCCTCCTAACCGTTGGTAATTGTGGAAAGTCTCTTGCACAAGATTAGAAAAGTTTATTGTAGCACCTGACACCTTAGAAGCCTCATATACTGTTAAGTTCAAAGTATGAGCCGCACTAGGTACTAAAAGGGCTTTCGGATTCGCATTAAGAATGCGTTTTTGAAGCCCAACATGTTTTCCCTTCATATTTGTCCCATTATCATAACCTTGTCCCCTAATGTGTTTTAATTCTAAATTTAATTTTTTCAAATTTTCTATCACAAATGTATATATCCCTTCTCCTGTAGAGTCCCATATTTGAACTTTTCTGTAGTGGTGTTAAGGACAACATACCTCAGAACAAGACTAATTTGCTCAGTATGACTAGTGTCAGGTGTACAATCTAATATTATTGAAAAATATTTTGAACTGCGAACCATTTCTAAAATATTATTTCTTACTTTGGACGACAATAATTCAATTATTTCATTCTTTCTCTTATCTTTATTACTAGGAAAGCTAAAACTGATGTCTATCGAGGGCGGACGTTTAACCAATATTCTAGCCATCTCATTGGTGATTCTTTCGGGCCACGAACCGGGGTCGGACGGAATTATATCGATACTAGCCCCATTACAGCCTTCATCGAAAGTGTCACTTGCAGCAGGTATTTCGGTAGCTGACATAACCAAACTTTTTACACATGCTGAATAACCTGAAGTGGATTGTTCAAGTGCTGTAGACGAGGATGGTGTCATCGCTTCATCGGGCTCTGCATCAGTAAAAGCTGTTTTGCTGCTACAGCCGCTGCCACTTGTTGCAGGACCTGATGTTACTGTTGAAATTTCAGATGGTCCACTCACGGTTATTAATATTACGGATTTAGAATCTTGAGATTCGGACGACTCGGTCGCACCAACATCGATAGTCTCCGTGGAATCTCGATTGTTTTGCAAGAAATGCTTTAAAGATCTAACCATTTTCGCCTTTATCGTAGTCTCAGTTTCTTTTGCTCGCGAAACTTCGCACCTGAAGGTCTCTTTCTTTTATCCTGAAAAAACAAATAAATCATTAGTACTCCTGGGAAATAGGAATTAACTTCTAAAGTAACCACAATAATAAGCACCATGTGGGTAGGGTTGGAAATATTCTTAAAAAGTTAATTAAGTAGCCAATAGTTTTTAACACTTTATAGGGCAGATTATTATTGAGTAAGATGTGGTCGATTGAAGTGTGCCTATTTGAGTAAAAATCAATTTGTTCGAGCAATTTTAGCTTAAATCCTTTCAAAAATAAAGACAAAAAGATATTAACTGATTTTATCCTATAGCCCTTAAAAACCCTACAAAATAGTTTTTCAAAAGATCAATAGCATAAAAACTAAGCGAGTTATGGATAGAACCAGTTACTTTTTGATTTCGTACATGGTATTTCAATTAATTAAACGATATTTGGCTGAAAAAATCAATTATAACCAGTATCCTATAAAGGGTTAATGTTGATAGTATAAAGTAGGAATACTTACTATTTAATGAAAAATCGAGCCCTTGAAATTTCAGTCAGCAGGTATTCGGGACTTAATTAAAAAAAAAGTAGTAAACAAAATATTTGACAACACAACACCACACTTGACAAAATAAAAATAATAATAATAATAATAAATTTATATGTGAAAATTAATAGGATTACTTGTTTTTATTCACTTGTTGCACGGTCCAGCGAACTAACTGATTTAAAAACGCCTGTGGCGATGCATCGCTTGTATAGCGCTCCAGGCGTTATTCATGTCTGAACAGGAAAAATCAAGAAACTGCCGCCTGACATGTTCTCGCAACATAGGAATTGGCAGTAACTGGATGATATACTGATAAAATTTCGTGTGTATTTATACCTAATCCTATTTATTTTCTCAACTTTCATTTCAATATTTTTTTTGGACTTTGGGTTTTGTCGCCCCTAAAGGATGGCGCCCGTGTGCATTGCACACTTTGCACATATGGTTGCGGAGGCTCTGGTACATCGGTACATACATATGTATTGACAAATATGTTTCGGTTTCCTTGGGAAATGAGTCGTCAAATTGACTAATAAAAGTAAAATAAACCTTATTACTACCTACCTAAAGTATTTTTTCAATTCATATCCCCGCTTTATTGGTTCCGCTCTCCCATTGACATAAGCCGCCTTTGGCGTGCTCGGTGTTTTTGAAAATTCAAACAAACAAAATGTTTGAGTAAACCGACCTTATTACTGAATGAATGAAGTTTATTGTTAAATGCCACAATTAGAGGTTCCGCCAGTTGGTAAAAGCCGCTTTGCGTTTTTTGTTGTTTAATTTCTCCATCCGTTAGAAAATTTGTGATCGAGTAATACGTCTTTACTGTTGTTTTTCAATTCATAATGTCACCTAAAAAAATTTAAAGTATCGAGCCAAAAAAAATCAGTGTTACCGTTTGAGGTGAAAATAGAAATGCTTGATCGTTTACACCTTGCTTAGTCGTTTGCATCTATATCATGCTCATTCAATGAAAACGAATCATCTGTACGATCGAAAAGAAATCCGAAGATACAATAAGGTCATCTGTAAATGCAGCTTCACAGTCATCAGAAATTTTTTGTGATCCATCCAGTCCCTGACTGGTCCAATTATCCCGGAGATGGTAAAGCGTCTTTACGCTCATCTCAAAGATCCTGGTGGTAGTTGCAGTTTGGGGGGGATTTCAAGCATCAATCAATCGAAAAGCGCTACAAACCTGGGTGGGTCTTGGCTAACTTCATAATACTCCTTCATGTATTGCGATCTTCCATTAGGTTTGGATGAATGGGGATATTAAATTTGAACAGATCTGCTTCAATATCTCCGTTGTGGGAGCGGGATAGAATATCTCCCAACGTATATCCTGCGAGTCGTAAAAGGCGACTAAAAGGAACTGAAATATTATCGGTATAAACAGTACCCTCTTGCTGATCAACAGCTTTGGGTGGAGGAGTTAGCATGGCTCAGGATACTCTTGTCCTTGGGATGAAAAATTATCCCTAAAGGCGGATGAACCAGCAGATATATTTGGTCAACGGCATGAGGATGCAGAAAGCAAATGGGAGACTTCTGCATTAAAGATCTTCATAGATGTCCCAAGAGAAACTCGTAAAATGAGAAGCATCGGCATCAGTGAGGCCTCTGATGAAAGGCTTCGCTTTTCGACTGGCAATCGGCGCTGTTCCTCGTCCGGGGAGGTCAGTGTGAAATTGGCGACCGGGCACAAGAGGTGAGACCATCAGGCTTCTTGTGGGAAATTTATTACTGATGAAATTTCAAAATACGCCGGAAACATCGCCTGGCAACTTGGAATGTTAGCTAAGGTCTTGAAGCTATCGGTATGCTCAGTATCGTCGAGAAGGAGCTTACAAGGAATTGAATATCCATTGCTGGTTTATCTGAGACTCATTATAGGGACTGAGGTCACTCTACTTCCAGCAGTGGTAGTTTTATCTGCTTTTCGGGTAAATCCAACGAAAGTGCTAATGGTGTTGGTTTTTGAGTGGCAAAGGCCCTCGTGAGGACCGTACTCGGTTACAAGTGTATTAGTGACAGAATAGCGTTACGCATTAATGCGACCCCAACTCCAATTAATATTATGCAGGTTTATACACCTACATCTGATTCCGATGAGGAGGATCTGGAATATTTTTATAACGATTTCGAAGCTACACTTGAATCTCTGTTGAATAGCGAGATGGTCCTAATTGTGGGCAATTTTAACGATTAAGTTGGTAAAATAGTAGAAGAAGATATCTAGCGGCACACATTGGTAAATTCGGTCTTGGTGTCAGAAGTGAAAGAGGTCAACGACTACTTCAATTTTGTATTGACCATATTTATTCACCTTTGTTCACCCAGCATACGCGACGTTTATATACTTGGACCTCACTGAACGGACAACATCGTAATCAAATTGATTACATTTTAGTTGGAACAAGGTGGAGATCATCTGTTACCCTTTGCTTTGACTCTACCAGGTTTAGATTGTGGCTCAGACCATCAACTTCTTCTTTGCGAACTCCAACTAAAACTTAAGATATGTCATCACTCTAAGCGGATAGCCACAAGGGAAATCGCCGACCGAGCTTCCTTTTGGTCAGGATTTTCTAGACTTTCTCAAGATGCCTCTATAACGGATCATTCCAGTTCTAATAATATGTGGTTGTCATTTAAAGGTGCGCTTTTACAAGCTGCTCAAATATCTCAACCAAAGCGCATCATACAACCAAAACAATCATGGACAGTTAATCAATTGGATGGGGTGATTGGAGTGTGGCATACCTATTGTCAGAGTCTTTATTTTGATGATGGTATACAGGCTCCTTTGTTGAATAATGAACATAAGCCTGATATTCTTCTATCAGCAGTGGAACATGCCCTGAAAAACCTAAAAACGGGCAAAGCGACAGGCATAGATGCCATTTCTGCCGAAATTTTAAAATGCTTGGGCAATGACGGCATCTTTCTTTTACATAGTATTTGTAATAAAGTCTGGTCCTCCGGTATTTGGCCAGATGAATGGGGCTCGTCTATTTTTGTTCCACTCCATAAAAAAGTTTCTCCCACAAACCCAGACAATTATCGTTTACTCTCGTTGGTCTCTCATTCAAGTAAGGTGTTACTATATATTTTACAGTCTCGTTTTGAGGGTTTTATTAGCTGGCAAATTTCTCCGGCGCAGGCAGGCTTCGTAAAGGGACGTGGTACGCGCTAACAGATCTTGAAATTGAGGCAGATCATTGAGAAGGCCAGGGTACATTACTTTCCCGTTAATATCTGCTTTGTAGGCCAAGGCTTTTAAAAACGTTAAGTGGCTTAAAATAAGAGAAATCTTGCGTTCTATGCGAGTTCCCTACGATATAATTTTACTCATTCAGAAACTGTATATGTCCAACACAGCTCAAGTAGGAATTGACGGTAATCTCTCTGATCATATGGCAACTAGAAAAGGAGTACGTCAAGGATGCGTATTATCTCCGATTTTATTTAACATCTACTCCGAGTTTGTAATGAGACATGTACTTGACAACTGGCATGGCGGCATAACTATTGGTGGTAGCAAAATGTTTAATTTAAGGTTTGCTGACGCTACTACCCTTATTGTTGCTTCTCAGGAAGAATTGTTAGCTTTGCTGAGTAATCTAGAACAGCATAGTGCAGCGCATGGCCTTTGTATTAATTATAATAAAACCAAGGTTATGATCGTAGACAGGGAACATAACAACTATCCTGAAATTAAGTCTGTTGGCCGTTGCCAAGTAGTTCAAAGTTTTGTGTATCTCAGTTCGTTGATCGAAAATTCTGGTGGCTACGGAAATGAGATTAGACGACGTATACAGCAGGCACGGGTGGCCATGACGAAGCTCACTAAAATATGGCGTGACACTAATATCACTGAAAGCACCAAAATGTCGTTAGCTCAGACTCTTATTTTCTCAATATTCCTATATGCTTCTGAAACTTGAACTATGAAAAAGGTAGATCGCGCTCACATTGATGCATTTGAAATGTGGGCTTGGAGGAGAATGTTAAGAATTCCTTATACCGCCCATCGAACTAATGTTTCGATATTAAATGAACTTGGTAATTCAAAGCGGCTCCCCTCTATTGTATTCAAGAGGATTCTGACGTTCTTCAGTCAAATTCATAGAAGTGACTTGTTGTCCTAGGTCATGCTCCGAATGGGCGACGTCGTGGCCATTCCCATACACACTGGGTGGATGCAACGAGACAGTTGATGGATGTGAGTGTCATAAATCCACCGAACTTACTCGAAATCGCGAAAGATGGCGTGCTACAATTTCAAGAACAATTGATAATCTTCGTATCGGCAGCGTTTCAGCTCTGACTTAATGCATTTTACGAGTTCACAACATGTATGTTGAGACATTGTGACTATGATGATGATGATATTATCCCGTCAACGCAACCGTGGACGTGGTAGTCTCCTTCCGTGTGGTATCTCCTCCCAAATCAGCTTCACATGCCTTTCGTTCCCCTTCCTCTGAACATGACCTGGCCACCTCAACCACTGCGCCTTGATTTCCTGGACGATGTTACTGTCTCCGTATAGCTCTTTTAGTTCCGCATTATTTCTTGCACGATATTGATCTGTAGTGGGGTCGTGGTGGGGGCCGTAGATTTTCCGTAGGATCTTACACCCGAACCGTATAAGCTTTTCCTACTTGTCTTTGGTTAGTGTCAAGGTTTCACACCCATGACAATAGGTCTTATTATAGATTTATAAACTTTTCGCTTCGACATTCTAGATAGACCTTTGGATCTCAGAAGTTTCTCCAAAGCATACATGCATCGATTGGCCAATTGGATTCTACCTTTTATATCTTCTGTCATGGCGTTATCTGCTGTTATTGTAGCTCCAAGGTATTTGAAATGCTCTACTCTTCCGAATGTATTTGGTTTGATCATTATATTTTATCCTAGCCTATCGCTACGTCCCTGTCTGTTGAGGCACATGTACTTTGTCTTCACCTGGTTGATTCTCAAGCCCACCTTTCTTGTTTCTGGTTCTAGTCTATTGAAGATGCATTTGAAAGTGGCCACTGTATTTCCAACGAGATCTATATCATCTGCATACGCAAGCAATAGTTTGGGACATTGCATCGCTCTGCTTGATACCATTTTTGATTCAGACATCTTCAGAGGTCCTATTTCCCAGTAGAACTTCAGCTTTTGTTCCGTCCATACGAAATTTTGTCATATTGATGAGCTTTTTCGGTATAGAGAGCTCCGACATTGCGTTCCATGTTTGTACCCTTATTATGCGGTCGTACGCCTGCCGGAAATCCATGGTTCGATTTTATAACCACCTCTTTTCAAGAATTTGCCTTGGCATAAATAGTTGGTCTATTGTGGATCTACTTTTTCTGAACCCGTCTAAAATTCGTGCACTTGGTTCTTGCTCTTTTCTTGTGTATTGGGACGATAATGCTTTCTTGACACTTAGTTGGTGAGTGAAAGTGCAACTGAAAGTGAAATATATTGAAGACATCAATTATTTACATGTCATGTCAGAAAAAAGATGAGAAAATTCAACATACACATCAATACGAGATTTCAATAAATTATTTTATACTATAAACTGTTTTATTTAATAGTAACTTTCAAACTTCCCTCTTGAATCCACTAGCTGTCGTTGTCTTCATCCTCTCAGGCAAATTATTATACAGCTTAGGTCCCCGAAAGTCGAGTCCTCGCTGCAACATTGCCCTGTTCTGAAGGAGGATACTGAAGTAGTCTCTCCTTCGATTGTTATATTAATGAAATTTGCCGGTTCTAGCAAATTTTTCCTTGTTGGTATGTACATAAAAAGTGCATTCACAGAAATAGATTGCAATTAGGGTTAATATTTTCAGTTTCTTGAAGGCGCCTGTGTAGGTATCTGTCGGTCTTATACCAAGGAGGACACATATTGCTCTCTTTTGCTGCAGTAGAAGATCAGCAGCATGCGTTGAGACTCCCCAAAGAAGTATACCGTATGAAAGTATAGAGTGGACATTTGCGAAGTACTTTCTTAATGCTGCTTCATAAGTACACACTCTCTTTACTGCCCTTCATGAAAAAATGGCCGCAGACAATTTCCAATGTGCTTCTCCTATGATAATCTAGGGTCTAAATGTACTCCCAGAAATTTCACAGTGGATCCTCGGTCGCTATTTGCTCCAAAGGTGATGGATTGGGTCTTACTGTTATTCACTTGGAGTGAGTTACTCTTGAAGAAATTATCTGATCTGTGGAGTATTTCCTTTCTTAATTGACTCAGGGAATTTGTGTTTGATGCCTTGATGAAATACTGTGTGTCGTCTCCAAACAGGAAGGTTTCAGCATTTATATATACAGGGTGTTTCCGAATAAGATGTCATAAATGAAGGATGCGAATCCCTGAATGATTTGAGCAAGAGAGTTCGAAGAACCAATGGTCAAAAAATGCTTCGTTGCCGAGATACAGGGTGTTAAAGTTGAGAAAATTTTTCGATTTTCTCTCGATAAAACCTAGACTTCTCAAGATTTCGGGCTCGAATTTTCCACATAAGCTATTAAACACAATCTGAATCACCAGGTGAGGCCAAATTTTGGAACAGTATACAGGGTGATACTTTTTCATGGGCCATGTTCCATTTTTACCCTCGGAACTTTTTTTTGGTACGCCACTGGCACTAACAAAAATAAAATCGAATAGATCATTCAATTTGGAATTTTTTGACCCTGCATTTTGATCGTAACTATCACCGTTTCTGAGATATTAATTATTGAAAATAATCCAATAGTTTTCCCATATCGAAGCCATGGAGATATTATCTTAATAACTGATGCAATTTTTCAGGAATTGAGCTAAAATTTACATCAGATATCTCCTTATTGTATGTTTATAACAAAATGAGGCAAAAATTCCTGACAGTATACAGGGTGTTATTTTTTCACGTGCATTTTCCTCTTTTTGCCCCCTGAACTTTTTTGTGGTTCGCTACTGGTATATTCTGAAACAAGAATCAAACAGATTATTCAATGCGAAAACTTTTCTGTTCCCTGTATTTTTCCGTATCTGCCACCATTTTCGAAAAATTAATCAACAACGCCCGAACAGGCTACCCCTTTGCCTCCGTATATTTTTTCGGTGCATAACTGACGTTTTTCGTAATCAGAAACGGATTTTTCATTCAATTCGGATAATTTTGTGCTCATCTTGATCCTCATGTCTTTCACCGTTTTGAATTGAAAATCATCAGAATTTATCGTGTCTTCCTCATATCAGAACACGTTGGTGATTTCAAAAGGCTTAGTAGGCTCTGATACAATTTCGCAAATGAAA
This sequence comes from Cryptolaemus montrouzieri, assembly GCA_013387265.2. Classification (NCBI taxonomy): domain Eukaryota; kingdom Metazoa; phylum Arthropoda; class Insecta; order Coleoptera; family Coccinellidae; genus Cryptolaemus; species Cryptolaemus montrouzieri. Next base: position 48,994 of record JABFTP020000135.1, on the reverse strand, counting down.
TCATAGAAAAAAAACTTGACACTTCAATGATTGTAAGTTTTGTCATTCAGTTTGTTGTGCCTACATTTGAAACAGCTGTAAGTAGTAACCAATAATCTTTGAAATGGTTTTCACTAATGCAGAAATGGCCGATATACATTTCATGTACGATGTGGCTGAAGGAAACGCAGTGCACGCAAGGCGTTTGTATCAAGAACGCTTCCCTAATCGAATCATTCCTGATAGGCGTACGTTTTCTGACATCCACAGAAGATTGAGAGAACGGGGTACATTCAAACCGAATCATGACTTGAAAGGGGCAAATCGGACAATAAGGACCCCGGAAATCGAAGAGGCAGTCCTAAATTGTATAGATGAGGACAAGAAAAATTGGAAGAGAGTTGAATATCTCATTTGTATTGGTCTGGAAAATTCTCCATGATTTCTTGCTTTACCCATACCATATTCAACGCGTCCAAGCTCTACTACCCCGCGATTTTCCTCTGCGACTCAATTTCTGCCGATGGTTCCTTCATAACATTGCTCATAATCCCTTTTCGATAGCAAATCATCTTCACAGATGAGGCGTCCTTCTCGAGAAATGCAATCAGGAACTTTCATAACAATCACTATTGGACTGAAGAAAATCCCCATATGATTGAGGAATGTCACCATCAAGAACAATTTTCGGTTAATGTCTGGGTTGGAATAATTGGGGATTTCCTGATCGGGCCATTTTTTGCCAGACAGGCTGAATGGAGCCTTATATCGCCACTTTCTAGAAGAGATTTTACCTGTGTTGCTAGAAGATGTGCCGCTGCAAACTAGAAATAGAATGTGGTTTATGCATGACGGAGCACCACCGCACTTCAGCATGGAAGCTAGAGAATATCTGAATATGACATTCAATAACCGCTGGATAGGTCGTGGTGGACCAGAAGCTTGGCCTCCAAGGGCACCAGATTTAAACAGTTTGCATTTTTTCTTTGGGGACATCTGAAAACTTTGGTTTATAGCTCTCCCGTGAATACACTTGAAGAATTGAGGAATAGAATTACATCATCATGTGACGTCATCAGAAATACCCCAGGAATATTTCAGAGGGTGCGCACTAATATGCGGAGACGAGCAGAAGCATGTATTCTTTCAGGTGGAGGACATTTTCAACATCTTCTTTGATTTGTTCTGTTTGTTCAATTTTTGTTTTCATCATTATGAGTTTTTGTTATTGAAATCATTCGCGATTATTTATGTTGTTTATTCATTTACTTCCGATTTATACACTCAATAAAACACATTTTTGAATTCGAATTCAATGATCAGGGAAATGATATCACCCTTTATACTTTCTCATAAATCCTACCAATCTAGTGGTGCAGATCTTAAAATGTGAACTTCGTTTGAAATTCGAGCTCAAGGTCTTTACAAATTGCCGAAATAACATGAAAAATATCTTCAAGCTTTCAATATGGAAGGGACTATACGATTACTTTTCTTGATTAATATCTCGAAAATGGTGGCAGATACGGAAAAATACAGGGAACAGAAAAGTTTTCGCATTGAATAATCTGTTTGATTCTTGTTTCAGAATATACCAGTAGCGCACCACAAAAAGTTCAGGGGCAAAAGAGGAAAATGCACGTGAAAAATAACACCCTGTATACTGTCAGGAATTTTTGCCTCATTTTGTTATAAACATACAATAAGGAGATATTTGATGTAAATTTTAGCTCAATTCCTGAAAAATTGCATCAGTTATTAAGATAATATCTCCATGGCTTCGATATGGGAAAACTATTGGATTATTTTCAATAATTAATATCTCAGAAACGGTGTCAGTTACGATCAAAATGCAGTCGTCAAAAAAATTTCAAATTGAATGATCTATTCGATTTTATTTTTTGTTAGTGCCAGTGGCGTACCAAAAAAAAGTTCCGAGGGTAAAAATGGAACATGGCCCATAAAAAAGTATCACCCTGTATACTGTTCCAAAGTTTGGCCTCACCTGGTGATTCAGATTGTGTTTAATAGCTTATGTGGAAAATTTGAGCCCGAAATCTTGAGAAGTCTAGGTTTTATCGAGAGAAAATCGAAAAATTTTCTCAACTTTAACACCCTGTATCTCGGCAACGAAGCATTTTTTGACCATTAGTTCTTCGAACTTTCTTGCTCAAATCATTCAGGGATTCGCATCCTTCATTTATGACATCTCATTCGGAAACACCCTGTATATAGTTATTATTATTCAAATTTATGTTCATATTATGATAAATATGATGAACATCAAAGGTCCCAGAACGGACCCCTGCAGCACACTAAAATTTACAGTTTCCTCCTCCGAGAAACCACCTTTTCACCAAACACGCTGAATTCTGCCTTTCGAATAGGGGACACCATTTGTAAAACATTGTCAGTCACTCCATATACTTCATGCTTTTTAACTCAATAACTCGTGAAGGATAGAGTCGAATGCTTTCGTCAAATCTCTCGAGACAACCTCAGAATCGCTTTTTTGTCCAATGAGTCAACTATCTGCTCCATCAATCCAAGAAGGGCAGTTGATGTTGATCTGGGCGATGGGCGAGTAGTCTTGTTTCGATCAGTTCTTCTAGAATCTTGAACAAACTTGGTATTATGGAGATTGGCCTATACTTATTTGGATCGTATGGATCACCCTTTTTGAAAACTGGAATGACTTTTCCCATCTTCAGCGGTTCTGGAAAATCAACCTCTGCCATACATTTGTTCATTACTCTAGTAAGTGGTTGAGCGATCTCTTTTCCAATTGACTTGATGAAGTTAGTCGTCATGCCATAGATGTCTTGAGTGTTTTTACTTTTCAAATTGGAGATAAAGTTCGATACTTCAAATTCGGTGGTTAATTCAAATTCACTAATGCGGCGATTTTTTAGTACACTTCGTTTCAGCAGTTCTAGTGCTCTATCATTTACAGCGAACCCCATGTCGTTGTTTATTATTTCACCTATAGTTGCGAAAAATTATTGGGAGTATTGGCTGTGAGACTTGAGTGCTTTTCAGACTTCGGCTTAGTCATCTCATTCTTAACGATTGTCCATTTAGCCTGCGTTTTGTTATCTGCGGATCGTATTTTTTCTTCATTTCGTTTTCTCTTAACTTCATTGATTGTTTGCCCTAGCAAATCTTTGCAATGCATATAAGCATGAAATACTTCATGTGACCGTGTAGCTCTAAGCACCGTGTTCAGGATCTCAAGATTCTCTTTAATACGTTTGATTGCCACAGTTTCGCGTTGAAGTCTAGAACGCTTTGTAGGTGCATATCTCTCAATTTGGGGAAAGTACGAGTAGAACCAGTTTCTCAATCTATGGAAAATAGAGTGAAGGCACCGTTAGCTGATTTACCTGAGAGTATTTGGTTCCAGTTTTCACCTTGCAGTTTTTGTCTCATGCAGTCGGTTCCATGAGGTGTGATTTTTCAGATGTTTGTTTTTAAATTTTGGTTTATGATTTTTTCGTTATTCAATGATTCAAATTTTATGAATTGACCAGAATGATCACCAATGTGGAGATCTACTGTGCGTTTAGAGTTTATTTCGAAGTTACTAAATAAATTATCTACGCATGTTGCACTGTCAGGGGTTACAGGAGATGGTTCCTGCTTAGTGTGTTTACAATTATACGATAGAAACAAAGTTAATAAGCTTAATTTTTCTTTAGAGTCGACTAAGACATCAACATTGAAGTCTCCAGCAAAGACCAATCTGTAACCTCAATATTTTTCACTCATGATTTGTAATGTCTAGTCACTCTTCAATTTCATCAAGATATAAGTTTAGGTCTGCTTTTAAGATTCTATACACAGATACTATTATTAAATTTTCAACAGGCACAGCAATGGCAGACAACTCCGCTATTTTTTCTTCCTGTATCCCTTGTAGCTCTAAAACCTTATGATAACTGATTGAATTTCTTATCAAAATCATAGAACCCCCATGTTCCATTCTTGAAGTTATCAGCCATAACATAATTTCCAATATTCAATTCCAACAGTATGTTTCTTTCGCCTTCCATAACCCAATGCTAAGTAATACGAATTATATCGGGATCTATGGGGCATAGATTCATTCGGATGATTTTATTTTTAATTGATTGTACATTTATATTTTTTATTGAAAAAAGGTTATTGCTAACCTTATTCAGCACATGTTTCACTTTCGAGGTTATTATTTTTCGGGTTGATTGGTTACGTTTTCTTGAAAATTTTTCGCAGTCTCTTAAAAAGCTATTTAATAAAAAGTTACAGAGTTGTGTCCTCTTTCTCGAATGCGGTTGAAATCATAACGTCCAAAGGCCACGCCGCTTGGCCGGAACTTGTTATCATAAATCTGATCTGATCTTTATGATGAAGGTCAACCCCTATTTGGAATCACTTATTGTCCTTTGTTTTGTGATAAGTATCTTCTTTTCCACCATTCAGTTTAAATTTTTCGAAGACATAATTTTTAATGCAATCTCATCCAGTTGATCCCCGACGCGAGAGACAAACAGCCATAGTTTTTTAATGTTTGTTTTCCTTCCCGAATATTCTACCTGTGTTGAGCTCTCATATTCCTGCTTTCTTCCTCCCCCTCCCATAGACGTTTAATCAACGAATGCAGCTGCGAGTGCAGGGCATGGCCTCCGTACTTGAACAATTCCGCGTGAATGTTGTCTGAGCCAGGATATTTCCAGTTCTTCAGCTTATTTATTGCCCTCAGTACTTCTTCAAGGCTTGGTTCTTCTACTGGTAGGTCTGAAATGATATATGTGCTTTCTTTATATCTCTCTTGTGTGGTGGAGGGTCTACTCATAAAACACAAGGACGTATAGAGGAAATTACCTGTACTATTGTGAGACAAAATAAAGAATGAATTTGTTTCAGAAAATGTAAGACAAGCAGACAATTTCTGGACAGAATTCACAACCGTAACATTAGAAGAACTTAAAGAAACATTACACCATATGTCTGATAAACAAAGCAGCACGGATGGTGTGAATACATATATCCTGAGGAAGTGTATTGAAGGGAAGGGAGACGTGTTTCTGAAAATATTGAATATGTCCCTCAGAGAGGTTATTGTTCCCTACTCATGGAAAGTATCAACAATTGTACCGATTAAAAAGAAGACAGGTACTACTTCGGCGTTAGAGTATCGACCAATTAATCTTTTTCCTCCTTATGAGAAACTCCTAGAACTAGTCGTCAAAAAACAGCTCACAAATTTTATTGATAAAAATAACATTCTAAGTCAACAACAAGCAGGTTTTCGAAAGAATAACCCCTGTGAGAAGGCTGTGCAGAGTGTGTTGATGGAGTGGAAGGTGGCACTGGATGAGAATTTGTTTGTCGGACTACAAAAGAGCGTTTGAAACAACGGACAGAAGATTACATTGCAAAAAATTGGAAAAATGGGTCTGAGGGGAAAGGTTCTGGAATGGTTCAGATCCTACTTAGAAGGGAGAAAACAGAAGGTCAAGTATGGGGACTACATCTCGGAGGAAATTTCAGTGGATTAGGGGGTACCCCAGGGGTCAGTATAGGGCCCCGCACTTTTCACACTCTATATTGACTACATTGTCAAGATTCTTAAGAACTGCAAAGTTCAGATGGTTGCAAATCATACTTGCATCTATTTTATGAACTGCAATATAGACGATGTAATTCAAACCATCAACAACGAACTAAAAATTCTTTTTACTTGGCTTGAAGATAACCTAACCTAACCTTAAATTGAACCAGGAAAAGACTAAAATCATGATGATACAAAAAAAACAGAGTGAAAGAAGTTATAGTGTTAGAATTAATGATTATTCCATCGAAAATATTACTGAGTTCGAATACTTGGGATTAGTAATTGATAACAACTTGAAATTCACAAAGCAGGCTGACTATATCTGTAAAAAATTAAGCAAAAAGGTGGGAAGAATCAGAAAATATTTGAGTGAATTAACCAAATCTTTGGTTTACAATACCATTGTTTTGCCACATTTTCTGTATTGAAAAGGTAAACGAAATGAGAATTTTTGTCGTTTTTCCACAATTTATTCAATAATCATGACCGGTTTCGATCCTTGGGTCATTTTCAAGTGAATAACAATATAATACATGAGTAGGCAAGTACAAGTACAGAATGAAATTTATCATAAATATTGAGTAGTGGGGATCCTTTATGCTCTAGTTGGCTGTTGAGGGTAGTAAATTGTGGGTTTTTACATAGTTTCTTAATCTCCAAACTTTCCAACAAATTCATCTCTCTCCCTTTATTACATTCATGAAGGATTTTAAGATTGTTCAATGATATCGAGTATTTAGTTGATTTATGTGTTCAAATATTGGCGAATTTTTATCTGAGGAAATATGTTCCTTGAATCTAGCTTCAGAACTTCTCTCTGTTTGTCCGAGATAGGTTACCTGACATTGCATTTGATTTGATAAATTCCTGATTGCTTGAATTTATCGTTCTCTTGTTTGGCATTGAATAATATTCTGCTTAAGTTGGGGCCGCTTGAAAATGGAGTAGTTATGTTCAATTTAGAAAAGTAGTCGATGATTTTGTTAGAGAGTTCGCCACTGTGTTTCTTTTTTCTGGGCTTTCTACGATGCTATATAGTAATTGGTAGGTAATACGTTGTTCTTTGCGATTAATGATTGTATTTTGAAAATGTTGTGGTATGTTGTTATTTGAGGTAATTTTTCTGATCATATTAAGTTCAGTTTGCAAATTTTCTTTCGAAAGGGGAACAGAGTAAGCTCTATGAATCATGGAGTTATATGCAGCTAGTTTGTGACTTAAATGACTGAAGTCCATTGGAATCGATGCGTCTGTGAATGTTTCCTTTCTGTAAATTTTATAAGTGAGTTGGTTATTTGAATTTGTAATGGTTAAGTCAAGGAAATTAATTAAGTTATTATTTTCTAATTCAGAAGTGAAGCTGATGCGGCAATGTATTTTTTTCAGGAAATTTAAAAATTGCTGAATTTGTCTGTTTGAACCACGAAAACCAACCAAAATGTCATCTACATTTCTATACCAGAAAGTAATGCGTTTTTTAGCGAAATCTGTGTTTAATATTGAGTTTTTCTTCAAATTATTCATGAAAATGTCAGCTAGTAGAGGGCTAAGAGGTGAATCCATTGGAAGACCTGAATTTTGTTTAAAGAATTTAGATTGAAATTGAAAGTAACTTTGAGATAGGCATATTTGAAGAAGATTGCTAAATTCATTAGTGATATATGGCGGTGTGTTAGACTCGGATAAGATATCCGTAACAAGGGGAAGACACTCATTCGTTGGAATGTTCGGGTACATATTTTTGACATCGAAAGAGACTAACTTAATATCTTGGGAGATTGTGAGATTTGAAAGTTTATGTATGAGATCTACAGAATTAGGGATAGTGTATTGTTCTTGAAAATTCGAGAGGTCTAGAAATTTTTGATTCAAGAATTTTGCTAGTTTACCTGATGGTGTGTTTATATATGACACTACAGGTCTTGCAGATTTTTCTTCCTTATGTAGTTTAATCAATCCGTACATTTTTGGAGCTTGAACATTCATTGGAATCAGTTTCCTTTTCTCAAATTCTGTGTGGCTAGGTTTTCTGACAAACTTAACTCTTCTTTGATTTGTTTTGTGAAAAGTTTGGTTGGATCTCTTGGTATTTCGGCGATATCCATTGTTTTTAGTATATCCTGCATATTTTCTTCGTATAGGTCTTTATTGAGACATACTATACTATTGCCTTTGTCAGCTTTAGTCATTACTAGTGAGCTCATTAAGATCGCCTCGTATACAAAAACGCCTAATATACAAAATCGCCTAATATACAAAAACGCCTCATAGACTAAACGCCTAATATACAAAAACTCCAACTCCTAATATACAAAAACGTCTAATATACAAAAATGCCGAATATACAAAAAAGCCTAATATACAAAAACGCCTAAAAAACTAAACGCCTAATGTACTAAAAAGCAAATATACTGAACGCCTTTTCATATCCAATTCTATACGGAAAGCCTCATATATTCACTGATATTTATACTTAATAATTCTTTATTTTATATGGAACTCTCTCATATATTGCCCCATACATCCTTATGGTAACGCAGATTTCAGTATTGTTTTATGTATACTGACTCATCAACCATACGAATGTCAACACTATTCACTACTATTCTAATTCAAAGAGATACAATCAATTTGAAAATCTCATATTACTCCAATTGAGCTAGCATATATATTTATCATTAAAAGCCTTTCTACCGAGTAACGGTGTAAGGCTTCATACAAAACATAATTTTACAATATTCGAAATAAAGAAAAACTTAATCAAAAATCAAATAATGAAAATCAACTTAAATAATTTACATTCGAATTACTATTTCGCCAGTGTCCCCTATTTTGTGCCATTCTCTTCGCTTCTGTCATCTCTAAATTTTGTCCCGCTAGTATCTTCGCTACCACCCCATTCCACGTTTCCCTCGGTCGTCCCCTTTTTCTCTTCGTCTTTGTTCGTGTATCCCAAGTAGATTTACCTGTCTTGAATTATCCATTCTGCATAAATGTCCAAGCTGGTTTCGGCCAATTATCTTCACAATACTGTCTACTTCTAGCTGTTGTCTTATATCTTGATTTCTTAGTCTATCTCTCTTTGTCACTCCAACCACACCTCTCAGATACTTCATCTCCATCGAAACTATTTTGCTTTTCTCCCTTCTACTCAATGTCCAAGATTCAGAGCCAAAATAATCGGCGCGTATATTGACTTATAAACTTTCAATTTCGATTTTCTCCCGATCCTTCTTTTTATAAGAAAACTTTTGCTGAATGTTCCATAAACTTTCGCAGCACTCTGAATCCTTTCTCCGATTTCCAAATCCTATTTACCCTTTTCCTCCACTATATACCCCTAATATTTGAAAGTTTCTACTCTTTCTATGATTTTGTTGTTGAGTGTCACCTTCGGATTATTTCTGTTATTCGATATAACTATAATTTTCGTTTTTCCTTCGTTGATTTTTAGGGATCATCTCGTAAGGCAGTTATTCCAAACATCTTGTACTGGAGATCATTTTCAATTTTGGCAAAAATCGCCAAATCATCAGCAAAGGCGCACTCAGTGATTTCAACTGGATAAAAATTTTTGAAACCCAAGTGGAGTTTTCTGACATTAGTTCTCGCCTCTTTCATTCATGACCACTATAAACAGAAGGGGACTCAATACGTCTCAAGCCTTGTTCGGTGACAAACTCTTCAGATTCTATCCCTCTTACTCATACCACGTTCCTGCATACAGCATATAAGCTTTTTAGTGCCCTTAGAAAATTGTGTTCTATTTGTCTTTGTGCCAAAATTTCCCAAACTCGATGTCTCAATATTACCTCTAGATCAATAAACGCTATCCACACCTTGAGATCCTGAATGAGTAATATCTCGGTGATCTGTTTAAGGCTGAAAATATGATCCTGGATACTGTACCCCTTCTGAAATCTGCTCTGTGAGTCAGCCAGTTGTTGTTCCACTTTCTGTAACAGTTTCCCTTCTAGCACTCTCTCATAAACTTTCGCAACAACACTTAGTAAAGAAACCCCTCGATAGTTTTCAGTTCATAATATCCCAAATTATATATATATATATATATATATATATATATATATATATATATATATATATATATATATATATATATATATATATATATATATATATATATATATATATTGTTCTTCATATTCTATTTTTAGCAAACTGTTTGGTTTCATTCCAATTTGTGCCTTTCTTCTATAATTCTAGAATGTCATTCGATGTCTCCTTAAGTTTTCCACTCACCCTGACTTATGTTTGCTATATGCGTTTCACTGGTCCCCCATCTCATTCTCACCAAATGTTCAACCATATCAACAGATGCCTTTTGATACATTCCAAGAAAGATTCTACTTCCAGTTCATTTCTCATATCTTCCTTTTTCAGTCAGTCTCTTTTTTGTGTCACTCACTTTACTCTTTGCAGGTACTTCATTTTTATAACCTGTAGTATGCTCTTTTGTGCCAAACTCAAAAGCCTGCTTTCACTACCGCATGCGATAACAGATCTAATTAATGCCTTCTTCAATTAAAATATTTTTGTTCAATTACTCATCTTCCTGTTTCTCATAAATTAGTTTGCTATTGAAGAATGCAGCTCAGAAGCATTTCCTATCCTCTTATATTCTCTCTCGATCAAGTTTTATTTCGACTATTGCCATATATACCTGTTTGTGATTCCTTTCCATGACCATCATTTTTCTTTTGTTCCAATCATATCTCATTTTTTTCCAACTCTATTGTCCATACTTGCAAATTATCGTGCAGTCCCGTTTTGTTCTTAGGACATACCATCACATAATTTACAAATTCTAATTGATTCCAGGCTTTCGTATCATGTATGATGTTTCTCCATTACTTCGTGGATAACATCCATAGCAATAAGAAATAATAATTTACTCAACACTCCACCCTGCCTGAGTTCTCAGTAAAAATTAGTCCAATATGGAATTTTCAGTCTTTATATGATTTTTATCTGCTGTATATAGGCTTCTGATATACTTCCTCAGTTCATAAGTCACTCCTTTTTTTCTTAGACTCTCCCCTACTACTATTTTCAACATTCTGCCAAGAGCTTCCTCCAGATCAAGGAAAGCCATTCATATTTTTTGTCTTTTAGTCTACACTTCCTTATAACTGGTTGATGGTTAAGATGAAATCCCAATAACTTCTTGCATCCCTGAAAAGTGTGTTTCTCAAGTTGTTTTTCAATTAATCCTCTCAGTTTGGTTTCAAGAATTCTTTTGCAATAAAGTATATTCCCTAAAATTTGCTCTTTGACTTTTGTCTCCTCTATTCAGTATTGGAATTATAATGTCAATCCTTCAATTGTTATGAGCTGGCACATTTTCCAAAGTGTTGCCATCATAAGTGGGGACAGGACTGAAATCTACCTTAGACACGTTCACAGTTAATAATTCACTCCTCTTTTCCTTAGAATCTCCCAATGCTCCCATAGTGTTCTTCTCAGTTCTTTGTTGAAAGCCTGTACCAGATCAGAGAAAACCTATAATAATCATATTATGTCCTTAAGTATGTTCTTCATTATTTGCTAGTCAATGGTGAAAATGCAATCTTGAACACTTCTTCCTTTCTGGAAGTGTTTTCCATATTGTTTTCAATTATTTCTCTAATTCAAAGACAAACAGGTAGTTTATATTGATCACAAAAAAATTTAGGAAGAAGTCAAACTTTCTCACAGATGAGGGAAACCCATAAATATGAGTGGGGAGTGTTTCCTATGTTGTTTTTCAATTATATCCCTATTTGGTCTTTAGAATTCTTTCTGTAATTCAAAGACAAACAGGTAGTTTATATTGATGACAGAAAAATTTGGGAAGAAGTCAAACTTTCTCACATACTGTTGTACATTATAAAGCTTTTGCTACTCTTTCTTCGTTTATAAATAACTCCTTTTTTCCTGAGACTCTCATAATACTCTTCTCAGTGTACTGTCAAAAGCCTTCTACAGATGTAGAATCCTGTTGAGTTTGTATCAATAAATAAATTTTCAGTCATATATCCAGTCTGTTGTTCTTTAAACGGTGGTTAATCGTGAAAATAAGATCCTGAATACAATTCTTTCTGATATGAAGTGTGTGTTTCTTAAGATATTTTACATATAATTCTCTCACATTTCTTTGAAGAAGTCTTTCGAAGAGTTTGGCATGAATGTAAGTCCTTCAGAATTTTCTCAGTTCCTGCATCCTTCTTTTACAGAATTGGTTTTCAAATGTCAATCATTATGAGCTGTTATACTTTCTCAAGACCTTCTGAATATTGCAGTCAGATCTTTTCTTCCCTTATGTACTATGCATTGTCTTATGATAGGTCTTGTTATTATATATCGTGGTGAAACACCATTTTCAAGTTCTTTGATCTTTTACTTCTTTGTGGATATATATATATATATATATATATATATATATATATATATATATATATATATATATATATATATATATATATATATATATATATATATATATATATATATTAATAAATATTTGTAACATTGGAAGTATCTGGACTTTGTACATATAAAACTTAAATATCTCTTCATATTTGAATTTTATATTATATAATCTTACTTATCTTCAATTCATTATATGATGTAAAATGAAAATTTATGAGCAAACTGGACTGAAATAACATATAACGTGAGTATCATTAACGAAAATGATCAACTGTACACGGCATTTTTCAAGAAGTAATTGCATTTTCCACAAAATATATGATTTTCTCGAACTAAAAGTTCCTGTTGTGATGAAGCTTCACAATTTGCTTCTCCTGATTTTATCGAGTTTCTCACAAACACCAATAAAAAAGAAACTTTACATTCTAAATGTATAGACTACCTGTTATTCAGTGAACAGCTTTGACTAAATATCTTAAAATACAAAAGAATGTGTTATGCACAGAAGTAGCTCAAAACATGTACCTTATGTGTTATGTAAATATTGGAATATCCTGAAAAGCTCAAGTTCTCATGACAACTATATGAAGAATTGTTCAACAAATAAATTTTGAAGTTAAGAATTGCAGGTAATTTACTTGATCTCTTTCCTTTAGAGTTTGAAATCTGACTCTATTGTAACTAATATTAATCAGACTGGTTTACTCAGACAAAAATATCTACGAATATTATTATCAGAGAACAGAGATGTATTACATTCATATTTACTTGAAAGTTTCTTGTTATTGCTTATTATTGTCTTTGCATATTTTTCGTTTAATTTTCCAACCTGTATTGTAATCTAAAAGTAAATATTTCATTGAAAAGAAACTACTTATATGCACACAAAGTAAAAACTCACTTTCAAACAGTCACTTTCATACATTTCAACTTGAATAACTTTCCATATGTGATGAACATACTCATTTTACACATTTATATAAATTACCTATAGTACAACCACCTATTACAAAAATTGTCAAATTCCATAGCATTCTCCAAGTAGAAGTTGAATTTTTTCCAAAATATGAGTCGGAAAAGTAGCAGCATGTTTCCTGTGACTTTCATAAATCTTGGATTGAAAGTTATGGTTGTACAAAATGAAACTTCATGCTACTTCTACATTTTTGAACATCATGTTTCCCACTATCAGACACCTATAACAGAGAAACTTTCAACTTCAAATCAATGAGGAATTCTTGTCATTCATTCAACAACCTTGATAAAATTTCCTGAGAAACAGTAACTATGAGTTATGAATGGAAGGAACTCACAATAATTACCTTTTGTGCAAATTTGTGCTCATATTTTCTTTGGTTCAAACTTGAACATTGTCAAACACATTGAATCTCATCAACTTTTACATCGGAATAATTGTAGAATAGAAACTTACTTCCACTTGAATAAACTGAAACGAAAATTCAATTTGAAATGGCACGGTCATATTGACATCCAGCTTGAAATATTTTAATACACATATAGCCTTAAGTGGATAGCTTTCAATATTCATATGATACATACTCTAAATGACCTAACGAAAATTTTATTGAATTCTTTCCAGAAAAAAATTATTATATAAAAGAGCTCAATACCTATTAATAGCAACTCGAAGGATAACTCCCATCATTTTGTAAGATCCTCCAATTGATTCGTTAAAAATCCTAGTAATTCCAGGACATTTTTCAATGCATAGAGGTTGAAATAACCATGAAAGAAAAATGAAATATGTGAATTCTGAGTACATTTCTTGAGAATGCCTAAAAAATATACATTAAATTACATGAATAAACCTCAAATTACATTCACTTACCTTTCAAACATTATTGTAAGTCTTCTTAATTCCTTTATAACATTTCGTTTGAATCATATTGTTTAGGTTAGAATAACCACAGAATGTTAAATTTATGAATTTTGAAAGTCTATCGTTTCTTTCCTTAAACAAATTATACATTAACATGGATAAAATAAACATCAAACTACGATCACTTACCTCTGAAAATTTATTTCAAGTTTCGTCAAACTTTTCATACAAATAAAATTCGGAATCACTTGTTTTGACAGACCAAATATAAGACTAATTGAAATGAGGTTAGATTCGAATGTTACTCAGAAGAGAGAGGACTATATTCTAGATGTTGTTAATACCGAAATTATGTTGGTGAAAATTAAAGTTACTAACTATTTCCATCTCACTATTTTCGTTCAGAAGAGAGAGAGCATTACATTTTACACGTTGGTAACGCTCACTTCCGACATTGAATAGCGATATAAGGGGCAGAAGGAGCGGTGATGGCTCCACCCCCGTGTTTCCGTTCTATTCTTCGAAAATGTAGGTCTCAAAAACCCTCCCAAATTCGAAAATTAAATCCTGAAAAGACGTTTTCTCGCCGGGGACCCGATCTCGAGATATGTAGGAATCGTTCGAAGATCGAATCCTTTCGCCCGGTGACCCCGTTTAAGTAGGATGGTTAAAACAAAAACCCGTATTTTGACAGCTCGAGGTTTGTTTATTTCGCGAATTTCTGGCCGTCGGAGATTTTCGGAATATGGAAAGTAGAGCGAAAATTTGCGAAAGTCGGCCGATAGCCCTCCGTTCGATGGAAGATTTTTCCGTTTTCCCGTGGTTTTATGAGAATCTAACTATGGCGGCGCGAAATGCGAAACTCGAGGCTTTTTCGTCGTCCGGGTTTCGTAGCGATCGAAGGCGATATAAATATTTCGTATAGCTGCAAAGTCCATAGAAATTATCCTCCATCCCGGAGATTTCGGAGACGTATTTTATTTTCGCTTTTCGGAACTTTTGCCGGAATTTTCGCCCGATCGACCTCTCCGATCGCCCTCCGAAAGATCCGAGTTATCGATTCCGAAGAAATCTCGCCGTTTCGACGTTCCGTTCGCCCGGGGCGACGTTTCGGCGAAATTTTTCGAAAAATCGTCGCGCCTCCGTCGTTCGAGCTAGGGACTCCGAATTTCGCTCGGATCTTCCTCGGACGTTTCTCTACCGGAAAAAAATTATTCGCGGGGGCCTACGGACCCCGCTCGTCCGCGCCGACCCTTTCTTCCCGCCCGGTTCAAACTCCAACCGTCCCCTCCACTTTCCTCGAAATAAGGCTTACTGCTTTAGTATATAAGACTAGTGAGCTCATTAAGATCGCCTCATATACAAAAACGCCTAATATACAAAATCGCCTAATATACAAAAACGCCTCATACACTAAACGCCTAATATATAAAAACGACTAATATACATAAACTCCAACTCCTAATATACAAAAACGTCTAATATACAGAAATGCCGAATATACAAAAACGCCTAATATACAAAAACGCCTAATAAACTAAACGCCTAATGTACTAAAAACCAAATATACTGAACGCCTTTTCATATCCAACTCTATCTATACGGAAAGCCTCATATATTCACTGATATTTATACTTAATAATTCTTTATTTTATATTGCCTCATACATCCTTATGGTAACGCAGTTTTCAGTATTGTTTTATGTATACTGACTCATCAACCATACGAATGTCAACACTATTCACTACTATTCTAATTCAAAGAGATACAATCAATTTGAAAATCTCAACTTACTCCAATTGTGGTAGCATATATATTTATCATTTAAAAGCCTTTCTACCGAGTAACGGTGTAAGGCTTGATACAAAACATAATTTTACAATTTTCGAAATAGAGAAAAACTTAATCAAAAATCAAATAATGAAAATCAACTTAAATAATTTACATTCGAAACACTATTTCGCCAGTGTCCCCTATTTTGTGCCATTCTCTTCGCTTCTGTCATCTCTATATTCTGTCCCGCTAGTATCTTCGCTACCACCCCATTCCACGTTTCCCTCGGTCGTCCCCTTTTTGTCTTCGTATTCGTTCGTGTATCCCAAATAGATTTACCTGTCTTGAATTATCCATTCTGCATAAATGTCCAAGCTGGTTTCGGCCAATTATCTTCACAATACTGTCTATTTCTAGCTGTTGTCTTATATCTTCATTTCTTAGTCTATCTCTCTTTGTCACTCCAACCACACCTCTTTTTTGCTTTTCTCCCTTCTACTCAATGTCCATGATTCAGAGCCAAAATAATCGGCGCGTATATTGACTTATAAACTTTCAATTTCGATTTTCTCCCGATCCTTCTTTTTATAAGAAAACTTTTGCTGAATGTTCCATAAACTTTCGCAGCACTTTCTCCGATTTCCAAATCCTATTTACTCTTTTCCTCCACTATATACCCCTAATATTTAAAAGTTTCTACTCTTTCTATGATTTTGTTGTTGAGTGTCACCTTCGGATTATTTCTATTATTCGATATAACTATAATTTTCGTTTTTCCTTCGTTGATTTTTAGGGATCATCTCGTAAGGTAGTTAGTCCAAACATCCTTATTGTACTGGAGATCATTTTTGGCAAAAATCGCCAAATCATCAGCAAAGGCGCACTCAGTGATTTCAACTGGATAGAAATTTTTGAAACCCAAGTGGAGTTTTCTGACTTTAGTTCTCGCCTCTTTGATAATTTCATCCATGACCACTATGTACAGAAGGGACTCAATACGTCTCAAGCCTTGATCGGTGACAAACTCTTCAGATTCTATCCTCTCACTCATACCACGTTCCTGCATACAGCATATAAGCTTTTTAGTGCCCTTAGAAAATTGTGTCCTATTTGTCTTTGTGCCAAAATTTTCTAAACTCGATGTCTCAATATCCTATCGAAGGCTTTCTCTAGATAATAAATGCTATCCACACCTTGAGATCCTGAATGAGTATTTTCTCAGTGATCTGTTTAAGGCTGGAAATATGATCCTGGATACTGTACCCTTCTGAAATCTGCTCTGTGAGTCAGCCAGTTGTTGTTCCACTTTCTGTAACAGTTTCCTTCTAGCACTCTCTCATAAACTTTCGCAACAACACTTAGTAAAGAAACCCTCGATAATTTTCAGTTCACAATATCCCAAATTGTATAAATATATATATATATATATATATATATATATATATATATATATATATATATATATATATATATATATATATATATATATATATATATATATATAATTGTTCTTCGTATTCTATTTTTAGCAAACTGTTTGGTTTCATTCCAATTTGTGCCTTTCTTCTATAATTGTAGAATGTCATTCGTCATTCGATGTCTCCTTAAGTTTTCCACTCACTGAGCAGTTCCTGACTTATGTTTGCTATATGCGTTTCACTGGTCCCCCTTCTCATTCTCACCAAATGTTCAACCATATCAACAGATGCCTTTTGATACATTCCAAGAAAGATTCTACTTCCAGTTCATTTTTCATATCTTCCTTTTTCAGTCAGTCTCTTTTTTGTGTCACTCACTTTACTCTTTGCAGGTACTTCATTTTTATAACCTGTAGTTTGCTCTTCAGTGCCAAACTCAGAAGCCTGCTTTCACTACCGCATGCGATAACAGATCTAATTAATGCCTTCTTCAATTGAAATATTTTTGTTCAATTACTCATCTTCCTGTTTCTCATAAATTAGTTTGCTATTGAAGAATGCAGCTTAGAAGCATTTCCTATCCTCTTATATTCTCTCTCGATCAAGTTTTATTTCGACTATTGCCATACATACCTGTTTGTGATTCCTTTCCATGACCATCATTTTTCTTTTGTTCCAATCATATCTCATTTTTTCCAACTCTATTGTCCATACTTGCAAATTATCGTGCAATCTCGTTTTGTTCTTAGGACATACGATCACATAATTTACAATTCCAATTGATTCCAGGCTTTTGTATCATGTATGATGTTTCTCCATTACTTCGTGGATAACATCTATAACAATAAGAAATAATAATTAACTCAACACTCCACCCTGCCTGAGTTCTCAGTAAAATGAGTCCAATATGGAATTTCCAGTCTTTATATGATTTTTATCTGCTGTATATGAGCTTCTGATATACTTCTTCAGTTCATAAGTCACTCCTCTTTTCTTAGACTCTTCCCTACAACTATTTTCAACATTCTGCCAAGAGCTTCCTCCAGATCAAGGGAAGCCATTCATATTTTTTTGTCTTTTAGTCTATACTTCCTTATAACTGTTTGATGGTAAAGATGCAATCTCAATAACCTCTTGCATCCCTGAGAAGTGTGTTTCTCAAGTTGTTTTCAATTAATCCTCTCAGTTTGGTTTCAAGAATTCTTTTGCAATAAAGTAAATCCCTAAAATTTGCTCTTTAACTTTTGTCTCCTCTATTCAGTATTGGAATTATAATGTCAATCCTTTAATTGTTATGAGCTGGCACATTTTCCAAAGTGTTGCCATCATAAGTGGGGACAGGACTGAAATCTACCTTAAACACGTTCACAGTTAATAATTCACTCCTCTTTTCCTTAGAATCTCCCAACGCTCCCATAGTGTTCTTCTCAGTTCTTTGTTGAAAGCCTATACCAGATCAGAGAAAACCTATAATAATCATATTATGTCCTTAAGTCTGTTCTTCTCTATTCGCTAGTCAATGGTGACAATGTAATCTTGAACACTTCTTCCTTTCTGGAAGTGTTTTCCATATTGTTTTCAATTATTTCTCTAATTCAAAGACAAACAGGTACTTTATATTGATCACAGAAAAATTTAGGAAGAAGTCAAACTTTCTCACAGATGAGGGAAACCCATAAATATGAGTGGGGAGTGTTTCCTTTGTTGTTTTTCAATTATATCCCTATTTGGTCTTTAGAATTCTTTCTTTAATTCAAAGACAAACAGGTAGTTTATATTGATGACAGAAAAATTTAGGAAGAAGTCAAACTTTCTCACATACTGTTGTACATTATAAAGCTTTTGCTATTCTTTCTCTTACTCCTTTTTTTCTGAGAATCTCATACTACTCTTTTCGGTGTACTGTCAAAAGCCTTCTACAGATGAGGGAAAACCATAATTATGGTTTTGGCTCTATAATTGGGAGTAATCCTGTTGAGTTTGTATCAATAAATAAATTTTCAGTCATATATCCAATCTGTTGTTCTTTAAACGGTGGTTAATCGTGAAAGTAAGATCCTGAATACACTTCTTCCTAATATGAAGTGTGAGTTTCTTAAGATATTTGACATATAATTCTCTCACTTTTCTTCGAAGAAGTCTTTCGAAGAGTTTGGCATTAATGTGAGTCCTTCAGAATTTTCTCAGTTCCTGCATCCTTCTTTTACAGAATTGGTTTTCAAATGTCAATCATTATGAGCTGTTATACTTTCTCAAGACCTTCTGAATATTGCAGTCAGATCTTTTCTTCCCTTATGTACTATGCATTGTCTTATGATAGGTCCTGTTATTATATATCCTGGTGAATATATATATATATATATATATATATATATATATATATATATATATATATATATATATATATATATATATATTAATAAATATTTGTAACATTGGAATGAGCAAACTGGACTGAAATAACATATAACGTGAGTATCTTTAACGAAAATGATCAACTGTACACAGCATTTTTCAAGAAGTAATTGCATTTTCCACAAAATATATGATTTTCTCGAACTAAAAGTTCCTGTTGTGATGAAGCTTCACAATTTGCTTCTCCTGATTTTATCGAGTTTCTCACAAACACCAATAAAAAAGAAACTTTACATTCTAAATGTATAGACTACCTGTTATTCAGTGAACAGCTTTGACTAAATTTCTTAAAATACAAAAGAATGTGTTATGTACAGAAGTAGCTCAAAACATGTACCTTATGTGTTATGTAAATATTGGAATATCCTGAAAAGCTCAAGTTTTCATGCCAACTATATGAAGAATTGTTCAACAAATAAATTTTGAAGTTAAGAATTGCAGGTAATTTACTTGATCTCTTTCCTTTAGAGTTTGAAATCTGACTCTATTGTAACTATTATTAATCAGACTGGTTTACTCAGACAAAAATATCTACGAAGATTATTATCAGAGAACAGAGATGTATTACATTCATATTTACTTGAAAGTTTCTTGTTATTGCTTATTATTGTCTTTGCATATTTTTCGTTTAATTTTCCAACCTGTATTGTAATCTAAAAGTGAATATTTCATTGAAAAGAAACTACTTATATGCACTCAAAGTAAAAACTCACTTTCAAACAGTCACTTTTATACATTTCAACTTGAATAACTTTCCATATGTGATGAACATACTCATTTTACACAATTATATAAATTACCTATAGTACAACCACCTATTACAAAATTGTCAAATTCCATAGCATTCTCCAAGTAGTAGTTGAATTTTTTCCAAAATATGAGTCGGAAAAGTAGCAGCATGTTTCCTGTGACTTTCATAAATCTTGGTTTGAAAGTTGTAGTTGTACAAAATGAAACTTCATATGCTACTTCTACATTTTTGAACATCATGTTTCCCACTATCAGACACCTATAACAGAGAAACTTTCAACTTCAAATCAATGAGGAATTCTTGTCATTCATTCAACAACCTTGATAAAATTTCCTGAGAAACAGTAACTATGAGTTATGAATGGAAGGAACTCACAATAATTACCTTTTGTGCAAATTTGTGATCATATTTTCTTTGGTTCAAACTTGAACATTGTCAAACACATTGAATCTCATCAACTTTTACATCGGAATAATTGTAGAATAGAAACTTACTTCCACTTGAATAAACTGAAACGAAAATTCAATTTGAAATGGCACGGTCATATTGACATCCAGCTTGAAATATTTTAATACACATATAGTCTTAAGTGGATAGCTTTCAATATTCATATGATACATACTCTAAATGACCTAACGAAAATTTTATTGAATTCTTTCCAGAAAAAAAATTATTATATAAAAGAGCTCAATACCTATTAATAGCAACTCGAAGGATAACTCCCATCATTTTGTAAGATCCTCCAATTGATTCGTTAAAAAATCCTAGTAATTCCAGGACATTTTTCAATGCATAGAGGTTGAAATAACCATGAAAGAAAAATGAAATATGTGAATTCTGAGTACATTTCTTGAGAATGCCTAAAAAATATACATTAAGTTACATGAATAAACCTCAAATTACATTCACTTACCTTTCAAACATTATTGTAAGTCTTCTTAATTCCTTTATAACATTTCGTTTGAATCATATTGTTTAGGTTAGAATAACCACAGAATGTTAAATTTATGAATGTTGAAAGTCTATCGTTTCTTTCCTTAAACAAATTATACATTAACATGGATAAAATAAACATCAAACTACGATCACTTACCTCTGAAAATTTATTTCAAGTTTCGTCAAACTTTTCATACAAATAAAATACGGAATCACTTGTTTTGACAGACCAAATATAGGACTAATTGAAATGAGGTTAGATTCGAATGTTACTCAGAAGAGAGAGCACTATATTCTAGATGTTGTTAATACCGAAATTATGTTGGTGAAAATTAAAGTTACTAACTATTTCCATCTCACTATTTTCGTTCAGAAGAGAGAGAGCATTACATTTTACACGTTGGTAACGCTCACTTCCGACATTGAATAGCGATATAAGGGGCAGAAGGAGCGGTGATGGCTCCACCCCCGTGTTTCCGTTCTATTCTTCGAAAATGTAGGTCTCAAAAACCGTCCCAAATTCGAAAATTAAATCCTGAAAAGACGTTTTCTCGCCGGGGACCCGATCTCGAGATATGTAGGAATCGTTCGAAGATCGAATCCTTTCGCCCGGTGACCCCGTTTAAGTAGGATGGTTAAAACAAAAACCCGTATTTTGACAGCTCGAGGTTTGTTTATTTCGCAAATTTCTGGCCGTCGGAGATTTTCTGAATATGGAAAGTAGAGCGAAAATTTGCGAAATTCGGCCGATAGCCCTCCGTTCGATGGAAGATTTTTCCGTTTTCCCGTAGTTTTATGAGAATCTAACTATGGCGGCGCGAAATGCGAAACTCGAGGCTTTTTCGTCGTCCGGGTTTCGTAGCGATCGAAGGCGATTTAAATATTTCGTATAGCTGCAAAAGTCCATAGAAATTATCCCCTCCATCCCGGAGATTTCGGAGACGTATTTTATTTTCGCTTTTTCGGAACTTTTTGCCGGAATTTTCGCCCGATCGACCTCTCCGATCGCCCTCCGAAAGATCCGAGTTATCGATTCCGAAGAAATCTCGCCGTTTCGACGTTCCGTTCGCCCGGGGCGACGTTTCGGCGAAATTTTTCGAAAAATCGTCGCGCCTCCGTCGTTCGAGCTAGGGACTCCGAATTTCGCTCGGATCTTCCTCGGACGTTTCTCTACC
Organism: Cryptolaemus montrouzieri; assembly: GCA_013387265.2. NCBI lineage: Eukaryota > Metazoa > Arthropoda > Insecta > Coleoptera > Coccinellidae > Cryptolaemus > Cryptolaemus montrouzieri. The sequence continues at coordinate 26,685 of JABFTP020000135.1, read as the reverse complement.
GGAAAAAAATTATTCGCGGGGGCCTACGGACCCCGCTCGTCCGCGCCGACCCTTTCTTCCCGCCCGGTTCAAACTCCAACCGTCCCCTCCACTTTCCTCGAAATAAGGCTTACTGCTTTAGTATATAAGATGAGATCTTTGGCTTGGATTTTGGATTTTGCTTGATATGGACTTAATTATTTTCAACTGATTCTGATTGTTAGTTTTTATGTCAGATTTTCTGATAATTTCTGTGACTTTGTGTTTATGGAGGCTTGGGTTAGTGTTGATATCTTTAGGTTTTTGGATAGCCAGCTCTGCTTGCACTCCGGTTATTTCCTTGTCTGTTTAGAACTTGCCGTTTTCCGGGGTGAATTTTAGTCCTTTGTTCAGCAGATCCGTTTGAATTTCATCAAAGAAATTGTTCGATAGATTTATAAATCTAGGAAAAAAAGTGATATCTGATCATTCGATAACATCTGTTTGGATCATAGGTTGCTGAGGCTTCTGTTCTTATTTTTAGTTTTCTAAGGTTATGCATGTTTTCGTAATTTTCTTTTGAAATCTCACTTATTTTCATATTGATTTTATATTCAAGTTACTCAAATTTAATATTATGTAAAATATAAAATAATTCGTCCTGAACTGATTTGATGTGAAGTCTTATATTATCACGTACCTTATACCTTAATTTCTTCCTGTAGCCAGAGAAGTTCTATTTTTGGTTCAATTTTAGAGGTTGTTTCATTATTAATGCACATTTTAAACTTGATATAGTTAGGTTAGGTGACCGAAGGGTCGAAACCGGTCGTGATTATTGAATAAATTGTGCAAAAGTGGCAAAAGTTTCTCATTTCGTTTTACTCTAAAATGAATTTCCATAAAATAAATAAATCATCAATACTATCCATTTTTTCTGTATTGTCCTACAATTATTTATATGTTCAAAGAGAAGGAAATAGCTAGACTTCAGATTATTCAAAATGAAGCTATGCGCTATATTCTAGACTGTGATAATTATACTTCTGTTCGTTATATGTTGGAAAACTCGAAGCGTTTATCCGTGACACAAAATGTCCATTTAAGTGTTTTTGTATTTATATATAGAATGTTGCATCACCTCCTGTAAAACATTTGGTGGATCGTTTACATTTAACCTTTAACTATGGACGTGCGGTCTCACAGGCCGCTTGCATTTTGTGATTATCGTGCCCCCCTCCACCCGCATTCCCTACGCGTACGCCGGTCTCAGTAGCTTCGGTTTTAGTGGCGAAACGACCGTTGAGAGTGAAGGTTACGTCGTCGGCTGAATGTTGCGTGAGTAATTTCGATTTATATTTCGAGTGCGGTCTGTGAGACCGCGCGTCCACATTTGTGTTATAAATTGAAACTAACGGTGATTTTGTTTGTTTTAGAATTTGTACACTAAAATATCAAAAAACGATCAACCAACGACATCAGGCACACGAACATCGAGTTTGTCGATGCAAAGAGCCAGTAAAAGATTGCGGTTAGATGATCCTTCTTTTGAAGACGAGTTTCAACGATTGCTTTTAGAATCAGATCAGTGCGACAGCGATGGGGATGTTGATGATTGTTTGTTTTATGAAGCTGACATTCAAGAAAATCACTCGAGTGAACAAGAGATTATTGAAGAAAGTGGTAGTACTACCAGAGCTGACGGAGACGTAAGGAGATCGGATAGTGAAAGTTCAGATGACGACAATATACCTATTGCACAGTTACGGCCCTCGAAGTATAATTATGGTAAAAATCGCTACAAATGGGCTACAGAACCACCTTCCAGAAGAGTCCGCACTCCACAGCATAATATTGTGTTGAACAGATCTATTCTGCACCTGACTGAAGACGAAAAGAAAGATCCAATCAGTATTTGGAATAAACTTTTGATAATGAAATGCGACAAACCATTTTGACATGGACTAACTTCAAAATCGCTGAGTTCAGAGCCAAATTCAAGCGGCAAGACAGGTCAGAATTAAAAGAAATGGATATGATAGAACTCAATGCCTTATTAGGATTATTATACTACTCTGCCGCCCTGAAATCAAATCACGAATCTACCAGTTTCATATTTGCTACGGATGGAACTGGTTGCGAAATATTCAGGTGCTGTATGTCAGAAACCAGATTTTTAGTTCTTCTGAACTGCCTACGTTTTGACAAACCAGCAGATCGCGCTGAGAGAATAAAGACCGATAAACTGGCTGCTATTTCTAGAATATTTGATAAGTTTATCGCTAATTCCCAAAAACTATATCAACTCAGTGAATATGTCACTATTGATGAGATGCTAGTGGAGTTTCGTGGAAGAAGCCACATGATTTCGTACATGCCCCAGAAGCCCGGTAAATATGGCCTACTTATTCGTGCCTTGTGTGATGCGAAGACCTTTTACTTTTATAATGGTTATTTATATTCAGGAAAAGGTAGCCATGGCGCCGGACTATCAGCTGACGAGAAAAAATTCCTTGTTCCTATTCAATGCGTGCTACGCTTGACACAGCCGTTACAAAGAACCAATCGTAACGTGGCAGCAGATAACTGGTTCTCGTCTATTGAAGTTGTAGATGAACTGTCTAAGCGTAACCCAACGTATGTTGGGACTTTGAGAAAGAATAAAAGAGAAATACCGAATTTATTTCAGGCACAAAAGTCTAGAGAGATTGGTTCAACATTATTTGGTTTTACGAACGACAAAACTCTGTGTTCTCATGTACCAAAGAAGAATAAAGCTGTGCTCCTAATATCGTCTATGCATCACGATAATACTGTTGATGAACATACGAAAAAACTCGAGATTATATTATTCTATAATTCCACCAAAGGGGGGGTAGATGAAACGGACAAAAAATGTTCAATTTATTCGAACAGTCGCCGTTCAAGAAGGTGGCCTATGGTGATTTTTCACAGAGTTCTGGACTTGTGTGGAATAAATGCCTACATTTTATTCAATCAACACCAAGACAAAGAACTAGAAAGAGGTAAATTTCTGAAGAAATTAGCACGATCCCTGGTGGTTCCACACATGCAAAGAAGAGCTATAAGCCCTCATTTGCCAAATGAATTAGTAATGACGCTAAAACGAGTTTTGGGTCCTGATACGCCATCCCAGGAGCCATCGAGTGAAGAAAATATAGTTCCTAAGCGAAAGACGTGTAAACTATGCCCACCAAAGATAAAGCGAAAGACGACCCATACTTGTGTGGGCTGTAAACAGCCAATATGCCTGCAATGCTCTAAGCCGCTATGCAAAGACTGCCAATAAATATGACCAAGTTGGGCGTATGTCGAAATTTTTATGTTTTGTTTTGAGAAGACTATATTAAGTTTTTATGTCCTTTATTCTTTATATTTTATTGTAAAAGTAGTTAAACTAAGTAAAAAGAAATTTTCTCGTGATAATATCTGTACAAAGTGATCTCAAGCTAAAAAGTCTGAAAAGTGCCTTAAGACTGTCATATTGTTCGAATAAGTTTAAAATAAATAATTTTTAATTTAAATTACATCTTTTATTAACAATTAGTAACTCTTCTAAGAAACAAAAACAAAAAATAATACAATACTTACTCATACAGATAGAAAAGAGCGCGTAAAGATAGCGGTCTGTGAGGCCGCACGTCCATAGTAGTGTAACAAAATTGTAACGACCATAGTTAAAGGTTAATAAAGATTTCCATGAGCATAGTACAAGAAATTGTCAGAATTTTCTTTTGCCTCGGACAAACACTAGGTTGGCGGAAAATCAGATTTTCATCAATGGACTGGGAATGTACAATGGTTTACCACGTAATGTGAAAAATAGTCGAACCCTTAAGTGTTTCAGGACAAGGTGCACTATATATGTGAAAAATAAATGGAGTATATAACTTTTATGTATGTTTATAGAGGAATAATTGGTCATTAGGACCTCATCAATATCAGTATACAATGATATGTATCAATGTTTTTTGTAATTAGCTTGCTAAATAAAGTATCATCATCATCATCATCTTATGTGTCACATTCAAGAGCTTCTCAAAGTGCGTTTTCCAAGTCCCAATCACCTCGTCTTCATCGAGAATCAGATCCCCGTTCTCCTTCTTGAGCAAAATGACCGAGTTGGGTTTGAAACCTCTTTTCACTTTTGATACTCCGCTGTAAAAGTTTCTGGAGTTTACCATAAGTCTTGCCGTCTCGATTTGTTGAAATTCTGCTTTCTCGTGTTATCTTATCTTTTACCTCATTAGAGCCCTTGTATTCGCTTGTACATTCTTGTATTGTTCTAGATTAGCTAGAGTATTATTTTGTTTTAGTGCTTTTCTGCTCTGTTCCTCTTCGGTTACTTGATTTCTATACTCTGCATCGAACCAGTCTTTTAGTATTTTCTCATTTTGTGTTCCAATGTGATTTTTGCCGCTCCATTAATTACTTCTTCAATCTGATCCCACCGATCTTCCACGCTCTCTCCCACCTTTATTTGTCTCATTTTTTGCGTAATGTGTTTCTTGTATTCTCCTCCTTCGTCTATGCGTAGTTTTTTAAAGATTCCACCTATACACCACCTTAGACGGTTTCTGTGTTCGTATCTTTGATCTCACCAGGAAGTAGTCTGTGTCCCCGTCCACACCTCTTAGACTTCTGACGTCCATTACACTGCTTCCTCTTCTGGCGTCTACAATCAAGCATCGGAAGGTTGTTTAATAAGCTTAAGGTGCAACAGTCATTTCATAGTCTTGATATTGTTGAAGGAGCTGCACAGCAGATACTGCTGCTGCAAAAAGATGTCCAGAAGAATTAGAAAAGCTAGTAGCTGATGGAGGATATAAACTTGAGCAAGTATTTAATGCAGACGTCACTGCACTGTTTTAAAAGAGAATGCCAAACAAAACATTTAATTTCAAAAGCAAAAGTCTGCCCCTGGATTTTTGGCAGCAAATAATAGAGTTACACTGCTACTATGTTCTTACGCATCTAGAGTTACAGTAAGACATAGGATCTACGTATGAGAACAATTGTTATCATTCCAAAGATATCTTGAAGAAATTGATGAAGTTCGAAATTTCTTCCCCAGTAGTTGGGGCAAAAGAGCAAGACGATCTGCAAACAACATTTAAAGCCCTCAACTTTTCTATGGCATCTTCATAACATCTACTAAAAGATTCATTCATTTCATTTCCTAAATTCGCAAGAAAATTATTCAGGTTTCACCTCCAATTAGGTTCTTCATGGTACTATATGGTTTATTCCCCGTTTTGTTTTTCATCACGTTCCAAATCGCCTTGTTTTTGCCGGTTGAGTTATTTATACAAGGTGTCCGTGAATTGCGTGTACAACGTTATACCACAGATTCCTCAGCTCGAAATAGTCGATTTAGGCCAACTTACCTATATAAAAAGTTTCTTCGTTTGGCCGCTAGATGTCACCAAATCGAAAGATTTTTTTCTTATTTTTCAAATAATTCGAGAACAACAAATCGAGTGCGTTATTCGCGTTTCTTAGTAATCCACTCAATGACCTAGACGTTTTAAAGTCTCCTAAAACTCAAACGTGTTTTTATTCAACCATAATTTTTAAACTATCTGCGTTTGAGCAAAACTGTTTTAGACATTGAGTATCTAGGCTAATCATCAAACTTTTTTGTCTTCTGAGAAATTTTGATATGATGAGCGGTTCAATCACAGAAAACAGTATTTTGATTTCATGATTTCATTTCTTCAACCGCTAAGGAAGTCAAAAATAACACATTTGACCATGTTGGCTTTGGATTTATTGCTGTGGTCTAACAGATTGTCAAGTTATTAAGCTTGACAACCAACTGTTGACACAACAGTGTTCCCTAAGTTCCTAACTAGGTATTTTGGTGATTTTTTATCACTATTAGGAACAGAGATGCACAGAAATTCTGAAATGGTCGATATAGTTATGGTGTACGGATTTTGTCAAGGCTATGGACCTGAAAGCGCGAGATTATATGCTGAAAGATTTCCAGATCGCATAGCGTCAAACCACCAAACGTTTGGAAATTCGGAGAGCGCCTCCGCGAAATGGTTGCTTCAAACCCGGGAATTTGGATCGGGGACGACAACGAACAGTAAAGAGTATAGAACGTGAAGAACAAATTTTGGACATGGTGGAGGAAAACTCACAATTAGTCACGCGGCGTTTAGGTTTGCAGTTGATCGTTGCTAAAACATTACATTCAGTAGTTCAGGATTTACTTATTAACGATCCTGTGAATCGCCTGACTTTCTGCCGATTTATCCAAGAGAAGAGAACTCAGGATCTCCACTTCAGTGGGAAAATTCTATTTACTGACAAGTCAAATTTAGTAGGTCTGGCATCACTAACCTTCACAATGAACACGTGTACAGTGTCGAAAATCCACATGCTTTTACAAGTACACATCATCAGAATCAATTCAAAATTAACATATGGATTTCAGTAATTGACAATTTCATTATTGGTCCGGTAGTGATTCCAGATCGATTTAACGCAGATGCATATTTGAATTTTTTGCAAGAAACTTTGTCGAATTTGTTGGACGATATTCCAGTATTACTGCGTGCAGAAATGTGGTTTATGCACGACGGTGTACCTCCTCACTTCACTTTAGCGGTTCGCGAGTTCTTACATGCAAAGTGAGCAAATTGTTGGATAGGAAGGGGAGCTGATGCTCCTGCAAATTGGCCAGCACGATCTCTGGACTTGACACCGTGCGACTTATTTCTTTGTGGTGCTTTAAAATGTAGAGTTAACTCTTCTCCAGTTGACACCGAGAAGAGTTACATATGAGAATTTTAAATGCGGCCAATTCCTTCAAATATGACCCTGAAGTAATGCCAAGAGTCCAATTTAATTTCTCAAGGAGGATTAACTCCTGTATTCAGCAAAATGGTGGAATTTCTGAACATTTACTATAGTCGAATGAGTAAACTAATTAATCGTTATTCTGAAGTGATTTGCTTTTTCTTGTTTAGTTTCCAACTGGCCAACTTGTTCCCATATTTTTGAATAGTCATTGTGAAAAACTTATTGAATTTTTTCTTCGAATTTTTCGTAGAAATTCCTCAAGTTCTTGTAGACTCTTAGAGACTCATCATCTGTCTCTTTTGAGACAGTGGCGTTGGAACACCCAATTGAGAATCTTAGAAAATTTATTGAAATATTCCCCAGCAGACAGATTTGCCAGCATCAAGTCCCATTGGTTTTCATTTAATCTCTATTGAATTTGTGAAATTGCCTCATTTGATATTTTTTCATTTTAATAGTTTTGTACCCATTTTTTTATGTTTTGCTCAGTGAATACCCCTAGAAACTGTCCGTAGTGATTTCCCAGATGAAGATCTACAGTCCATGATGAGTATTTGTTGGTTTCGAAATCAAAAATATTGTATCAGCAGGTGGAATGGCGTGCTTTTTCTCTTGAGGGTTCCTCCAGGACATGTTGCATACTTCATATCTCCAAAAGATCGGTAGGTTGCTTTTTATCTCTGTTTTCTTTTGAAAAAATTGACGTTATAATCGCCACACGCGAAAATGTCTGTGTATTCTCCAATATTAGTCATTGTTCCAAGAACATCGTCAAAATTATCAATGAAGGTGAAAGCAGATTCCAAAGAGGTGATCAATAGATTGAAAAAATTGCTATGTCGAACTTTGATAGCTCCACTGCTGATAATTCCAATTGAGATTCCTCAGCGAAAACTCTAACGCTCTCTATTAAACTCAGTACCCTCTTTGATCAGAATTAGTACCCCACCATGTATTATGTCCTTGAATCAATAACTATCTGCAATTACATAGCCTGCCAGAAATCAGACAGGCAGCGGAGGATAGACTTACACTGTTGCTATGTTCTAATGCATCTAAAGGAGTTCAAACTTGAACTGCAGGCGATCTACCTCAATATTTTCAGACTACTTACGATCGACTCTGAGAGGATGCAAATATGTGTGATGCAGGGTACTCGTACATTCACGATACACCCTACCTACCTACCTAGGTAGGGTGTACCGTAACATATATAGATATTAGTTTTCTAAGGACTAACTTTAGATATGGAAGGTTGGCACTGCATGTCCTCAGCATACTTTTCATAACATGGTAAGTAACCACTGAGTGCTAATCGCAAGCATGATGACATATGATCGTCAGTTAGTCAATTGCAATATTTTGACTCAATTATCTTCATTTCAGATAATGCAGAATCGCACAAGTAAGTTGAACCAGATATTGCCGTCAGTTGAAGGGCGACCTGCCTTAGATTCGGATATTTATCTTCAGATATAAAACAGCAGAATGGACCACGAAATGTAATAAAAATTGCATTCAATGAAAGTTCAACAAATTTTCGTCAATTGTAGTTCGAAGCACCCTGATCACAATTCTGCAATAAAAAACATACCTCAATGGATTCGTTTCCGAGATACAGGATGTTTGAGTTTGATGGAATTCGAATTGGATTTTTCCTAACGCCCCTTTTTTCAACTGTAAATTCTGTTTAGAGTATTTTTGAACAGAAAAAAAATATTTTTGAACTGGGAGGTCATAAAAGTATTGATAAATGGATTGGAAGGCCTATTTTTGTATACCGTTTTCTTTCAATGGAAAGCTACAGAATGGCATGAATTTATTAGAATCTTCACGAGCATTATTATGCTAGAGATCACACAACTGTGGCTCTTCTTGAGTGTACAGGGTATCTCATGAATGGCCGAATATTGAAAAAAGATTATTTCTTGGGAATTTTTTTAATGAAAACATCATTGAATTGTAATGCGGAGGGATAATGTGAGTATTTGTGTGTGTCCGTATGAGTTTGAATTCTTTGTTTTAGATGTTCTTGATATACAGGCTGTTTGAGTTCGATAGTTTTGAAGCGCATTGCCGCCAACTTCTCTTTTCAACCCAAACATCTTCAATAGAAGGCGATTTGCCTTAGATTCGGATATTTATCTTCAGATATAAAACATCAGAAATTTTTATCAGATGCTGTAGCTTTGAGATGTATATCTGATATATTCTGCATCAACTCATTTTCAACAGGACATGAGTTTATATTAAACTGACTTGCTATTTCAGTAGGTAATTCCTCAATGTTTTACATGAAAAGGATAACACATAAATGATGCTATATTTGCCAATTAACTGCAATCATAAAACGCATTTCGAATTGTCCCAAAAATTTGATAATTCACGTATCATAATTCAACGGAGGAATCCTTGCTTTCAAAGACGGAAAATGTTTCAGATCCTTTCTTTTCAGCTGATCTATCATAAGTTGCATTTTACTTTCGAATGCGTTTACTGCGCTAATCATCTCCATAATAGTTTTCCTTTAGCTTGAAACTCAAAGTTAATGGAGTTTAAGTTCATTGTGGTGTCAGACAAAATGCCAAATCAATCAGCTGTTTTCGTTTTTCAATATCTGAGTGTCATCACCTCTTTCGTCTAGAAAAGCTGTTATTTCGGGCAGTAATTCTTGAAACGTTCCAAGAAATTTTGCACTACTCCACCACCTGACGTCCGTGTGAAGAACTGAATCAGTGTGTTCAGCTGACTCCTATCTTCCAACTGCAACTTTAAGAGCCGCTGTTGCAAGCTACGTGCACGGATGGAATTCATAATTATTTTCGCAATGCCCATAATTTTCTTCGTGTTCAAAGCTTTCGAACAGAAACTTGTTGATGTATAATGTAATGGAATAAAAAAAAATCGTTATTAAAATGGTACGTTTTAGATTTCTTCGCTGCACTCATTTTGAACTATTCAATAATAAACTTTGTATCGGCGTAGTATTGTCTTCATGTTACAATTCAGAATGACTTCAATTCCTGCAGGCGCAACATTTATTTCGGCGTGAATGTTCCCGTCAAACGCGCCGCCCGAAATTTCTAGAAAAGCGGCAAGAATAAAAAACGCGGCATTTTTTGACAAGTACCGTGCGTTCCTTTGATGAAGCCGCCTTTTACAACTACCAGAGTGTTATTTTTGTAGTTTAGTTACTCAGTTATTAGAAATTTTTTTCTTCTCGAGATATACTCGAAAAGCACTCGCGTTCAAGTGGTCGATAGCGTTTGACTGGTCGATCGCGTTCGACCGTTTGAGCACCCCTGATCTAGAGATTCTCATTAAACCACTGATGCTTTGCAGATCGCTATATCCTCGTGCTTTGAAAATTCAAAACAAGAACGACCTACCAGTGTTTTGGTGAGCCACTAAGAAAGCGTGTGTTACATAAGCGGATTTTTTTTCTTGCAGGAATTTAATTAATTCTCAGATTATCCTGGCGCGATCCAATTTTCCTTTAGAGATCATCCTATAAATGTTCAATAGAATTTAGGTCTGAAGAGCAAGCTGGCCAGTCCATAAAAGGGATTCCTTCTGTTTCAAGATAATGTCTCGTGAGTTTGCTGGTATTCGGGCGAGCATTTCGCCAATTCTTACAATTCCAATTGTGGTGCCCGATACACCAATTTAATCTGTTAATATTTTGTTGTCTGGTTAGCTCTGGAATTTTTAAAGGCCTTCTGCTGTATGAATTCCTTGAACGCAGTTTTTGACGTATCGTTTCGACTGATACACTGATGCCTGTTGCTTCCAGAAATTGCCTTTGGAGTATTGGGTGCGACGCACTGGGTCAATTTGGAACAAACAGTGGTCTTGTTCTTCTGGAGTGATCGTTCTACGACTTCTTCTTGGCCCATTTTGCAGAGATTGTAGCACCACGTATCTTGCGTAGTTTTGAAATCACCCCTCTGATGCCCCCATTGTGGCCGCTATATCCTCTATGTCACCCTTCTTCAACCAAAGCAATTATTTGACACCTCTGCACATGGACAATCCAACGTAAGGTATTTTCAATTATAATTATTGGCTTTTTAAATTTTGAAATTCATAGTTTCAAATCTCAGTGACGACTGAGTACAATATCCCGAACATGTGGTGATAATTCAACATTTCTCATCATACTATCCTGTTTTTTACAACAAAACACTTCATTCTTCACAGCTATTCAAAGATCCATAATTAAAAACAATAATAATGTGAAAACCGAGTGATTAAAAATAAATTTTGTTGTGTATATAATATTAAACGAACCTTGTTAATTATATTGAAAAATTAATTTAATTCGAGACTATGCTTTTCGAAACAAATTCATTGATGTCTTGATTTCATATGACCTGACACCGACAATATTTAAGCCCAGTTATAGGGTGAGGATTATTTCACCTGGATTGATAATATCTTCGTAAATTATTCTGAAGTCTGCCGTGTATAGGTTGTTTATTGTGATCTATCTCCACATGATGCTCAAGTGCCGGTAGAGTCCTCGTCCAGCTCGAAGGATGCTGATTCCAAAAATATTATTATTATTTATTCTCGAGCGAAACTGATTGCCCTAAAAGCAGAATTGAATGAACCTGAGAAGAGAAATTGTGGTATGTATAATCTTTGTAATAGTCTGGTGCTAAGAAAAGTTGAGACAGATGAAATTGTTAGTGTCATTAAGACTTTGAAGAAAGAATACATTAATTATACATGAGACCGAATGAGATCAGTCAAATAAAAAACCATGTTATCGTCTTGTACCTGAACTTGCCTTGAAGTTCTTTTTATAAAACGGGGCCTTCTGTTGGGTTGTATATTCGTAGTAACCTATTTAGGTTTTTTCTATGAGATTTGATGTGATACGATCAATTCTTCGTCACTTAAACCATAGGTTAGATGACATTAGAAATCAAAAACAGATTCATTAATAATGTCTATTTGAACTTTGTAATATTTATATTAAATTATTTCTTTGCAATCTTCTTTACATGGATATTAAATCAATAAGAGATAGGCCTAATTGGCCCTCACCCATATTATGAGTGGAAGTTGGAAGATTATATAATTTAGAGACATGCCTAATTGGCCCTCACCCATATTATGAGTGGTAGCTACGTCTTCGATCGCGTTCATGACAGGGGTTTAAGATGTATACAGAGTGACCCGTTTGAGATGGAACACTCGGTATTGCAGGGTCACTTATCATTTTACGCAGTTTTACTTGTTGTTAATTCTCCAATTCGATTTCTAATTCCATATATACAAAACTATTATTTATTGGTATATAATCAGGAAATACCTTTATCAATCAAAGATATTTGTGCAATATCTCAAATTATAACCTCCTGACTTCACAGCCAGATTATCTAATATATATAGAACGAAATATATAACTTTAATGAGTTCCATATTTGCAATAAGGTGATTAATTTCAAAATGTAAGTTAAAGAATTTTGCTTGACTTTTCCACGTTATTAATTCTAACTAGCAAATCCAATGCTAGAAAATTTCTTTTCAGGACCATCACTGAATGTAATAATTCTGAAATAATTTTTCATGATAGAATTTAAACATTCTCACTATTGAGTTTGAATATTTTATTCTTAAGCATTTGACTCTTATATGGTTTTTAATTCTATAACTAGATACGGAATGAATATTTCGTAATTGAACTTTAGTGTATTTGACTAGTGAACTCATTAAGATCGCCTTTCATATCTAAATAGCCAATATACTTAACGCTTAATATACTGAACGCCTTTTCACATCCAACTCTATCTATACTGAACGCCTCATTATATTCACTTCATTATTCATATTTTCACTTAATAGTTCTTTATGTTACATGGAAATCTCTCATATATTACCTCAGTCATCCTTAGAGTAACTCAGCTTCCAGTATTGTTTTATGGATACTGACTCATCAACCACACAAATTTCAACACTATTCACTACTATCCCAATTCAAAGGGAAACATTCAATTTGAAAATCTCAACTTTCTCCAATTGAGTTAGCATAAGATGAAATTAAAAACATTTCAACATTGATTCAGAAAAACAAATTGTTCAATCACCCTTTAGGCATAGAAATTCAATCATCAACAACTCTAATATTAATTCACAATATTCCAAATTATTTTTAGTTCCAAAAGTATTAAATATATACTTCAGAAAGATCAATATATGTAGATCTATAGTTTCAAATTTTAATTTTACTCAACAGTTCTGATTCGTATTAGATCAGATAAGAACCCAATAAGATTCATGAATTATAATAAACTACAAATATGAGCTTGAAACAGCAAGATGGAAGAATTACTTCTCAAGTATATTAATGAAATAGAAAATAACAGTTCTTCTCGAATTGAAATTTCTTGGGAGTATCAAAAAGAAAAAAGCGAGAAATTAGTAAACAAATAAAGGAACACTACTGAATACATAGAAATTTCACTTTATGTGATTGCCCTATACGTTACTATTTTGTATAAATTCAAATTGTCCAATATTCACACAATTCGCTTACCTGAAAGAACAAATATCTTCTGAATTGAAATGCTCTTGCAGAAAGCAGAAATGAGATCCACAAATTTGTTAATTACATTATGGACCCTCATATACAATACAATGATGTTAACTATATATCAGTTTCAGTGAAACTGTTTCTCGTAACTGATAATTTCCTAGATCCTTAACTGTCAGGTTAGCAGTTGGTTTCGAGCAGTCAGCTTCTTAAAACTTGCTCTCTAATAATTGAAATTCCTGTTCTTCAATTTTACTTCTATTCAATTCATTTTCTTGTGAAACTTTATAATATACTATGAAATGAAAATGAAAGGAAGAAATTGCATTAAAACAACTTCATATTTCCATATTACGTGATGAACATACTCATTTTACACAATTATATAAAAACCTGTAGTACAACTACCTATTACAAAATTGTCATATTGTATAGCATTCTCCAAGTAGTAGTTGAATTTTTCCAAAACATGATTCACATAAGCAGCAGCATGTTTCCTGTGACTTTCATAAATCTTCGATTGAAAGTTATGGTTGTACAAAATAAAACTTCATATGCAACTTCTACATATTTGAACATCATGTTTCCCACTATCAGACACCAATAACAGAGAAACTTTCAACTTCAAATCAATGAGGAATTCCTGTCATTCATTCAACAACCTCGATAAAATTTCCTGAGGAACAGTAACTCTGAGTTATGAATAGAAGGAACTCACAATAATTACCTTGTGTGCAAATTTGGGATCTTATTTTCGAACATTGTCAAACCCATTGAATCTCATTAACTTTTACATTGGGATAATTGTAGAATAGAAACGTACTTCCTCTTGAATAAACTGAAACGAAAATTCAATTTGAAATGGCACGGCATTGACATCCAGCTTGAAATATTTTAATACAGATATAGCCTTTAGTGGATAGCTTTCAATATTCATATGATACATACTCTAAATGACCCAACGAAAACTTTATCGAGTTCTTCCAGAAAATATATTATTATACAAAAGGGCTCAATACCTATTATTAGCAACTCAAAGGATATTCCACCATTTTGTAAGATCCTCCAATTGATTCGTTAAAAAATCCTAGTAATTCCAGGACATTTTTCAACGCATATAGGTAAAAATAACCATGAAAGAAAAATGGAATGTGTGAATTCTGAGTACATTTCTTGAGCATGCCTAAAAAATACACATTAAAATACATGAGCAAACCTCAAATTATATTCACTTATCTTTCAAACATTATTATAAGTCTCCTTAACTCCTTTTTATTATGACATTCCGTTTGAATCATATTGTTTAGGTTAGAATAACCACAAAATGTTAAATTTATGAATTTTGAAGTTTGTCGTTTCTTTCCTAAACAAAATATACATTAATATGTATAAAATAAACATCACACTACGATCACTTACCTCTAAAAGTCTATATCTATCTATAGATTTGATTGTCACTCACAAGAGATAGAGCACTATATTCTAGATGTTGTTAGTACCGAAATTATGTTGGTGAAAATTAAAGTTACTAAATTTTCCATCTCACTATTTTCGTTCAGAAGAGAGAGAGCATTAAATTTTACACGTTGGTAACGCTCACTTCCGACATTGAATAGCGATATAAGGGGCAGAAGGAGCGGTGACTGGCTCCGCCCCCGTGTGTCCGGTCTTTTCCTCGAGAATATAGGTCTCAAAATCGGCAAAAATTCGAAAATTAAGTGCTACAGTAACGATTTCTCTTTGCGAACCCAATCTCGAGATATGTAGGAATCGTTCGAAGGTCTAATCCTTCCTCCCGGTGACCCCGTTCAAGTAGAATGGTTAAAACAAAAACCCATATTTTGACAGCTCGAGATTAGTTTATTCCGCGAATTTCTGGCCGTCGGAGATTTTCGGAATATGGAAAGTAGAGCAAAAATTTGCGAAAGTCGGCCGATAGCCCTCCGTTCGATGGAAGATTTTTCCGTTTTCCCGTGGTTTTATGAGAATCTAACTATTGCGGCGCAAAATGCGAAACTCGAGGCTTTTTCGTCGTCCAGGTTTCGTAGCGATCGAAGGCGATGGAAAATACACCTCCGGAGATTCCGGAGGTGTATTTTATTTTCGCTTTTTTCGAATTTTTTCCCGGAATTTTTGCCCGATCGACCTCTCCGATCGCCCTCCGAAAGATCCGAGTTCTCGATTCCGAAGAAATCTCGCCGTTTCGACGTTCCGTTCGCCCGGGGCGACGTTTCGGCGAAATTTTTCGAAAAATCGTCGCGCCTCCGTCGTTCGAGCTAGGGACTCCGAATTTCGATGGGATCTTTTTCAGACGTTTCTCTACCGGAAAAAAATTATTCGCGGGGGCCTACGGACCCCGCTTTTCCGCGCCGACCCTTTCTTCCCGCCCGGTTCAAACTCCAACCGTCCTCTCCACTTTGCTCGAAATAAGGCTTACTGCTTTAGTATTATATGGATAAAGACGTATAGTAATAAAAGCTTATTAAGTATGCAATTCCTTTAGGAATGTGGTTCGTGGGCAAATTAAAATGAATGTAGTTTCTTTGATTTAGTTTCGGAGCAAGCACCAATTTATTGCCGGATCTTTGATAGAAACCATCGTAAAATCTTCAGGAATAACCCAACTACCTGATTACGTACTTTTCGGTCTTTTCGTTGCTTACAGACATTGCTGTCCTCGTTTATTAAATGTGGAGTTTAGACGTGTAAAATTTGTAGTCAGTAGTGAAGACTAATATGTGTTTAAGGGTTCTCTTCGAAAATAAAATTGAATCAATTGAACACTAATGTATTTAAAACGATAATAATTTATTGTGAATATCTAGATAGTTAGCTTTACCAAAAATAATTATTTCTTGCATACTCAACATAGGCGTAATTCTATACGTTAAAAATATAGAAATTAAATAATGTGATATTTAATAATGATATTTCAGATAACTCAATAATTTCAGTAGATTATGGAAATGAGCATTTATTTCCATATTATAAGAGACTTGTGCTAAATTTTCCACCTGAGTCTTAACCTAACCTAACAGAATGTTGAACAATGTTTATAAATAATTTCAGGACTTTATAAAACTTCTAGTGTTAAACTCAATTTTTTCTACACTTTAAAATTGTAAAAATCAAAATAATCCTTGTCAAATTTCTCATGTATATCTTAAGCTGCAATATTTTCATAAAATGTTTACAGTTCATCTTCTGATGATCTATTTTCATTGCCTAAATTCACTGAAACAGGATCTTTGGAACATGCCATCCATAATTTGAACCAGTTCTTACATTTTATTTTCTTTTTCAATGACGTGGTCATTACAATTTTTCCAGTTTTGGGATGTAACACTTTCTATTGCACTGTTGAAATGAAGTTCGACGTCTTTTATCTTAAGACTTGTACTCTTTCTAACAACTTCTCCTTTTACCTGTGCCCATATTAGTTCAATCGGATATAATTCGCTGTGGTAAAGTTTGTTTGTTTGTTTTTCCATTAACGTGCACGTGCTCTATTTCCGCCTGTCGGCCAATGACGCACCGGGGAATTCTGTCACCTCACTAACCCGGGAATTTTGACGAACCCCTCTCGCGGGATCTTTAATGTCAGACGCATCTCTGTTAGACAAGACTGACGGCTTTACGTCTACACCGAGAGATGGATACTCTAGCGATTTTCAGAATTCGATAAATCTCACCGACTTTGTGGGAATTGAACCTAGGTAACTCTGCGTAGGAGACAAGCATCATATCCTCTACGCCACCGAGCCGGCTCAGTAGTAAAGTTGAAGGCGGAGTGTACTAACTTCCCGGTTTTTTGCTATTTCGTCAATATTTTTATATGTAAATTTACAATTCAAATGATTATTTTTGCAACATATTTTCTTGAAGAGAAATATTTTCATTCGTCAGCCATCTGATGATGTCGGCTCTACGCCATGAAGATGTTGACGTTAATTCAATCTGTCGCGAATGGTAGCTTGTGTTATCCATTACTATAACATACCCTAGTGGAATCAAATCTAACAACTGTTCGCATAAAATTCTTCGAAAACATCCGCATGCATGTTCTCATGATAGTCTCCAGTACTTTAACTTTGAAATGATAATAACCCCTATCCACGAAACCGTTAACATTACCTATATGCTCTATTATTATACGTCACCTTTTCCTGAAAGCCCGAAATCCTGCAGACAAGGAGGAAGGATTTTTGAACCGTGTACTCTTGATTAACCCAAGTTTCATCCAAAAAATTCCTTATTTTGAGCAAGCAAAAAATTTCTTATTTTGAGCAAGCTATATTTTAAGTTCTCATGAATAATATCTTCTCCAGCAAACGGTTTCTTCTTCATTTATGAGAACTGACTTCCTGTTGTGCTTTTAGCAAGAGAAATCAATTCATGTAAAACTTGTCCCAATCCTACGGGAACAGCGTGTAGTTTTCCACAGAGGAAAATATAAGAATGCACAGTTTTTCTAAAGTATTCCTAAATTCTTCATCAATAACCATTCGTTACCTTCCTGGAGAAGTTTTGGAGGTTTCACTATAAAAACATTTTCAGAATTTCTTTCCTAAAGCTCATATATTGTGGACTACCCAATTCCCGTCATTTCAGAACACATTTTAACATTTTCATCGATCGAGGGTGAATGGCCCTGATGCCTTAAAGTATCGTATACATTCAATATAATTAATTTCTCATTTTGAGGAAGTGTTATATTTCAACACGTTTAACACAGATGAAATTAGAAAACACCTCACCAACTACTTACTGATGCATACAAATGGTAAAAATACAAAAACTCTTCTGAATATATTTATATATATATATATATATATATATATATATATATATATATATATATATATATATATATATATATATATATATATATATATATATATATATATATTTGATTTAGTTTATATGATTTAGTTTCATTGATGTTTGTTCGTTGTAGAGGCCTGAAGATGGAAACAATATATATTTCAAAAGCTTGCCATGAAAAAGTATTCCTTTGTTCCAAGACTACTAACCGTTATCAATAAATTTATATATATATATATATATATATATATATATATATATATATATATATATATATATATATATATATATATATATATATATATATATATATATATATATATATATATATATATATATATATATATATATATATATATATATATATATATATATATATATATATATATATATATATATAAATTTATTGATAACTAGTTGGAACAAAAATACTATTTTTTTTTTTTATTTTTAGTATGTGATGAAATTGGATAATTAACCTCAACTTTCTGTAAGTTGCCATTCTTATGGTTTCCAAGTGATTATTTTTGTTTATATGATTTAGTTTCATTGATGTTTGTTCGTTGTAGAGGCCTGAAGATGGAAACAATATATATTTCCGAAAGCTTGCCATGAAAAAGAGTATTCCTTTGTTCCAAGACTACTAACCCGTTATCAATAAATTGAAATTTTAGAAGTCGTTATCATTTCCAGCAGTTATATATATATATATATATATATATATATATATATATATATATATATATATATATATATATATATATATATATATATGCGATCTAAACTCAGCTATAATGTCTTTAAGTAATAAGTTTTTTGGTGAGTAGTTTCGTCACAATATTTTTCTTCCGTAAAATTCATGAAAATAGGCTCTCACATCATCGCATGCTCCTTCGGCCAGAGAGGATGAATACTTTTTCCTTTCGTTTTCTTATTGCCCAAGGAAAGCTTTGTTGATGAAATGAAATAGATAATCCTCATTTTAAAAATATATTTTTTATTTTTGCCTTCTGTTAGGTGTCCGGACATATCATATTCTGCATTTTACATGGTGAACTTATCAGTGTTTTGTTATTAAACAATGTTTAAGTCAGGTTTGAACCCAATTTTCTCAATTGACTGTCATGAAGTTCTCCAAAAAGAAATGGTTGATATGATTTTTATTCTGGGTGAATGTGATGGAAATTCTATGTTGGCAAGTAGAGTTTATGCACAAAGGTTCTCTGATGAGAAGAATCCTGATGCAAGA
Organism: Cryptolaemus montrouzieri; assembly: GCA_013387265.2. NCBI lineage: Eukaryota > Metazoa > Arthropoda > Insecta > Coleoptera > Coccinellidae > Cryptolaemus > Cryptolaemus montrouzieri. The sequence goes on along the minus strand of JABFTP020000135.1, from coordinate 7,279 downwards.
TGATTTGAATAACTTCTAATTAGAATTATCGAAACAGGTAATATCGCTTACAAAAAAATGAAAAACCAAAAACTGCTACAGCTGAAGACAACCAATCATCGGTTTTGCTGGCAGTGACAGAGGACCTCTGTAATAGCCAAAAGAGATTTCTCAGTTAACAGTTATAAGTCAAAATTCCATCTAGAGAATCTTGAAAGTGAATAAATTTCATGCATATCATGTACAGCTGCACCAGGAACTGAACAATCAAGACTATGAAAATCGAATCAATTTTTGCAATTCGGCGAGTGACAAAGTAGCGGAAAACCCAAATATGTTTGGCAGAGTTCTATTCCCGAACGAGGCATCTTTGCACAAGAATGGGCTTGTTAACACAACTTCCATTATTAAGAAACAGAAAATCCACACCTCATGAGACAAATAGATCACCAGCATCGTTGGTCCTTGAATGTATGGGCCGCTATAGTAGACGGATATCTAATTGGGCCGCACTTTTTCGACGGGCACCTCAATAGTGAAATGTATTTAGATTTTCTGCAAAATCATCTACCAATGTTACTTGACGATGTACTAGAGCATATAAGACAAGATTTGTAGTTTCAACAGGATGGAGCACCGGAAAATTACTCACATCAGGTTAGGGAACATTTGAATCATGTATTTCCAAACAAATGAATAGGACGTGGTGGTCCTGTTAGATGGCCAGCTAGGTCTCTGGACCGTCTAGATTTTTCTTAGAAAATGACAGTTCTTCCCAAATTATAATTTATGAGAGTATCCAAAAGACAAAGGCGAGATATTAGTTATCAAATAAAGGAACATTACTGAACATATAGAAATTCAACCTTATGCGATTGCCCTATACATAACTATTTCGTATATATTCAAATTGACCCAAATCCACACAATTTGATTACCAGAAAGAACAAACATCTTCTGAATTGAAGTGTTCTTGTTAAAAGCAGAAATGAGATTCAGACATCCACAAATTTGTAAATTACATTATAAACCTTCATATAAAACACAATGATATTAACTATATATCAGTTTCAGTAAAACTAATTCTTGTAACTGTTAATTTCCTAGATCCATAACTATCGAGTTGGCAGTTGATTTCGAGCAGTCAGTTTCTAGAAAACTTGCTCTCATAATTGAAATTTCTTGTGAAACTTCATAATTTACTGTGAAAAGAAAATGAAAGGAAGAAATTGCATTGAAACAATTTCATATTTCTATATTACATGATGAACGTACTAATTTTGCACAATTATACAGAATACTTATAGTACAACTACCTTTAACAAAAATTGTCAAACATACATAACATTCTCTAAGTAGTAGTTGAATTTTTCCAAAATATAATTCACATACGCAGCAGCATGTGTCGTGTTGCTTCCATAAATCTTAGATTCAAAGTTGTGGTTGTACAAAATGAAACTTCCTATGCAACTTCTACATATTTGAACATCATGTTTCCCACTATAAGATTCCTATAAAGGAGAATATTTACTTCAAATCAATGAGGAATACGTATCATTCATTGAACAGCCTTTATAAAATTTCCTGAGAAAGAGTAACAATGTGTTATGAATAGAAAAACTCACAATAATTACCTATTGTGCAAATTTGAGATCTTATTATCTTCGGTTCAAACTTGAACATTGTCATTTCTTCAGAGATTTATAGCATCACAATGTAACTTTGCAGTTATTACTCTTTGGTTACTTTAATGATTGTACTACTAACTTGTCTCATATAAAAGGTAATATATTATTTTCATTTTATTTTCCAACCTTTCTACAGAGGATCTTTTTATAGTTCCTATTCACAAATGGATTGTAACCTTAAAATCAGTATTTCAAAAATAATAACTACTAAATTCGTATTAAAAATACCAGCTCACCTTCAAACCTCTGACAAAATGATCATTCAATTGAATGATAAATGATTCATGCTTCTTATGTATTTTTCATATTTCCCAAATATATTTGGTTAGGTTAGCTTTCAAAGATACATAACCACAGAGTTATGAGATCTTATTTTCTTTGGTTCAAACTTGAACATTGTCAAACATATTGAATCTCATTTAGTCTTACATTTGGATAATTGTAGAATAGAAACGTAATTCCTCTTTAATAAACTGAAACGAAAATTCAATTTGAAATGGCACGGTTTTATTGACATCCAGTTTGAAATATTTCAATACAGATAAAGCCTTCAGTGGATAGCATTTCAATATTTATATGATACTTTAAATGACCTAACGAAAACTTTATCGAGTGCCTTTCAGAAGAATATTATTATACAAAAGAGCTCAATGCCTATTGATAGCCACTCAAAGGATATCCCATCATTTCGTAAGATAGTCCGAATTGATTTGTATTTTCCAAGTGATTCCAGGAAATCTTTATAAGCATAGAGGTGAGAACAACTATGACATATGTAAATTCTGTGTACAAATATACATTAAAATACATAAATGAACCTCAAGTTACATTCACTTACTTTCAAACATTATTGTAAGTCTCCTTAACTCCTTTTTATAATAACATTCTGTTTGAATCACATTATTTAGGTTAGAATAACCACAAAATGTTAAATTTATGAATTTTGCAAGTTTGTCATTTCTTCCCTTGAACAAAATATACGTAAAATGGATAAAATAAATATCAAACTACGTTCCATTACCTCTAGAAGTTTATTTCAAATTTCGTCAAACTTTTCATTCAAATAAAATTCGCAATTACTTATTTTAACAGGTCGAATATAAAAATTAATGAAATAAAGTTAGATTCAATTAGATGTAATGGATATTTCTTTCGGTCTCATACTGTCATTCAGAAGAGAGAGCGCACTATATTGTAGATGTTGGTAGAACCGAAATTATGTTGGTGAAAGTAGAAGTTACTAACTATTTACATCTCATTATTTTCATTCAAAAGAGAGAGAGAGACCATTAAATTTTACACGTTGGTAAAGCTCACTTCCGACATTGAATAGCGATTATAGGGGCGGTAGGAGAGATGATTGACTCCGCCCCCGTGTTTCCGGTCTTTTTCTCGGAAATGTATGTCTCAAAATTCGACCCAAATTCGAAAGTTAAGTCGTAGAGTAACGATTTCTCTTCGCGGATCCGATTTTGAGATATGTAGGAATCGTTCGATACCCGAATCCATTCTCCCGGTAATCCTGTGTAAGTAGGATCGATGAAAGAATACCACTTATTCTGACAGCTCGAGGTTCGTTAATTTCTGGCCCTCAGAGATATTCGGAATGAGGAAAATGGAGCGAAATTTCGCAAAAGTCCGCCGATAGCCCTTCCTTGAATCGAAGATTATCCAGTTTTCCCATGGTTTAAAGGGAATGATACCATTGCGGTGCAACATGCGAAAGTCGAGATTTGCTCTTTGTCCAGGTTTTGAAACGATCGAACTCGATGGAACAATTTGTATAGACATAAAAGTCCGACGAAATTATTCCATCCACTCGCGAAAAATCGGAGACCTTTTTTATTTTCGCTTTCCCGGGGCTTTCTTTGGGCATTTTCGCTCGATCGATCAATCCGATCTCCGAAAGGCCGAAGTTTCCGATTCCGAAGGAATCTCGCCGATTAGATTTTCCGTTCGCTCTCGGCGACCTTTTGGCGAAAATTTTCGAAAAATCCTCAGGGCTCCATCGTTCGAGCTAGGGGCTCCAAATTTGGCACGGACCTTCCTCAGACCTTTCGTCTTCGGAAAAAAATTTTCACGGGGAATTCGGCCCCCGAATTTTCGCCGCTTCGCATCTTCTCCGGCCGGTTCAAACTACCGTTATCCCCTCAGAATATTCTCGAAAAAGGCCTTACGACTTTGATAATATAGATAACGAAGTTGTTGTAAAGAGGTATGTCTAACGTAATAACATATTTGTATTAATAATTTTCGATGTAACCTCTATATACCACTGACAAAACTCAATACGTTGTGCCTTATCACGATCCAGGAAACTTTGAACATGGCTGAAATGATAGGGTGGAGGTCATTTTTCCTAAGTTGTATTGCTATCTCACGCGTACTTAGTGTTGGAGATTCTTCAAAATGCGCTGTTATGATTTGATCTTGATGACGATTTACTCGATCAGCATTTAGACGATGATGTCTTGGAAAATTCCATTTTCCCAAAATCCGACATGCAGTTACAAAAGTTTTTCTACTTGGAATGCGTTTTCAGGATAACGACGAGAATACTCATCAACTGTTACTCTAGAATTGCTATTGCAAACACCATTTACAAATATAATAAATCGATCTCCATATTTATAAAACAACGAGGCATCTTCACTTTAGTTATCAACAAGAACAATAAAGTAATTTTAGGACTTTGACAGTTCTGTCAATATAGTTTTCCAAAGCCGCCTCAGCATTTATCAATTTTGAGAGAAACACTGAGAGTTCCAAGACATCATCGTCTTAATACCGATCGAGTAAGTCGTCAAGATCAAATCATAACAGCGCTTTTTGAAGAAACTTTCTGAAGAAAAAAGTTTACTTTGTCCACTTATTCGCGCTCTTTATTCCAACTGAATTTTCTGCGCTTCCCCCTCTCTTTTTATATACAAGCACAGGGGATCGAGAATCTTCCGCTTTGTTCCAGATGTTCAAGAGCCTTCTCTGAACAGTAACCTGATTTCTCAGTATTTCGCCGCGCTAGTAGTTTCTAGATCTCCCTCGAAAGTGCATCATTCTGCCGGGCAGTGACAAGGTCGGCTTCAGGGATGACTAGATATCGTTACACTGCCCGCTCTTGAAACTGTTCTGTTCCAGAACAGACTGAGTCTTTGATCACTATGACGGAATCGGCATTTATTTCCAGATTAACATCTCCTTGTTGATGGAAATAACAGTCAACTATCTTCTCTCCTTGTGTCGAGGGTGTAGAATTGAAACAGCACACGAGAACTCCGTACTGTTCTTCAATCTAACTGGTCCAACCCACAACCAAGTTTCGGTATGGCTGGTTTCTTCACACCCTGCTCCACCAAGTGCTCTTTCAGGTCGAGTAAGGCTGACCATAAATTTTCATAGCAGGGTTTCTGGTGTGAATATTTTTAGTCAGTAGTAGACCGTTTTTCCTTCAGCCTCTAGTTTCAAGCTCTTGCCTACTGTAGACAGTTGCTGCCTTAGTTCGAAAAGTCTTCCATATTTAGCCTTAAAAACTCTCGCGATACCCTTATCCATTCGAAGATCTCATATGACACAATGTGCGATGGCGTATTCTTTGCCTACTTGGAAAAGATCTTGTTGTATTTCTGTGGTGACTCCAAATCTAGTATTTGCACTGCCGCTGTAGTTAGCCATAAAACGATCGTAGTCCCTAACTTCATTCCCTTGATGATTTTTCGACTTTTCAGTGATAAAACGTGTCTGCTCGTTATTTGTGTTTTCTTCTGCAAAAAGAGCCAATCCATTGAAATGGACTACTTTAGGTTTCCCCTTCGGTAACTTCCTTTTGCGATACACGATGTCGTTGATCCTTTTCATTACTTCATAAGGACCTTCCCAATGTCTATGTGGCTTTGGAGACAAGCCAGGTTTTCTCTCTGGGTTATAAAGCCATACGAGATCTCCTACAGAAAATCCGTCTTCAGAAGCTTTGAGGTCATAGCGGTTTTATATTCTGTCACTGGCAAACTGCATGGTCTGTCTGACCTTATTATGGATAAACTCCATTTTTCGCTCCTGATTAGTGACATAATCTTCTCCAGGCTTACACCCGAATTCCAGATCACATGGCAACCTCATTTCACGACCTTACATAATCCGAGTTGGCGTTTCTCCTGTTGACTCTTGCACTGAAGATCTATAGGCCAACACAAAAAGGTGCAGGTATTGACCCCAATCTCGCTGATGAACCGATACCATTTTAGCCAAGAATTTTCCCATCGTTCTATTCATTCTTTCAACCATGTCATCTGATTGAGGATGAAGCGCTGTTGTTCTGGTCTTCCTGATGCTTAGTCTTTCGCACGTTGCTCGAAACATTTTCGTTTCAAAATTTCTCCTTGATCGCAATGTAACTCTAAGGGAACTCCAGAACGGCAAAGAACTTCTTCACAAAGATATCAGCGACAATTGCGGCATCCTGATTTGGTATAGCATAAGGCCCAACCCACTTGGTAAAATAATACATGGCAACTAGTATGTATTCAGTTTCTGGAAAGGGTCTCGCTATATCCACAGCAACATGTTCCATTGGACTTCCAACATTGTACTGTTTCATTGGGGCCTTGCCTTTTCCATAAGGTCCTTTTACCGAAGCACAAGTCGTACACTTCCTGCAATACTCTCTGCCTTCGAATTGACCCAATGAAATCTAGCTCGGACCTTCTCGAGAGTCTTCTTGATGCCGAAATGTCCTACTGAAGCTTCATTATGTAACTTCTCCAAAACTGTCTTCATTCTGCTTTTTGGCACAACTAACTGTAGACGCTCATCAACTCTAGATTCGTTTTCCAAGCGTCGCTTCAGCAGACCATCTTCCATCAACAGTGTGTTCCATTGCGCCAAATAAGCCTTGATGTTTCTTTTCATCCTGGAGACAGCTTCCCAATTCGGTCGGTCATTATCTCTTTTCCATTAGAGAATTATACTCAATTTAGGGTCTGCTTCTTGTTCCTGCGTTAATTCTGCTGGCAACCAATTCTCATCAACAACAGTTGTCCTCATTAGTCTTATCTTTTCTGCAGTTTACTGGACTGGGCCAAAAAATCACCTCTTCTATAGTTTCTTCACCCTCAGTGATGTTTATAATAGCACGGCTACCTCCTTTATTTGATGCCTGTTTTGCAGCTTCAAACTCAAGTGCTTGGGTCAGAGCATCATCTATTGTTTTTGGCCTAGCCAATCCCAAGGCCTATTGAGTTTCACCATCGCTGATGCCATCTACGGATGTCTGAACAGATAATTACTCCATGAAGGTATCAGGAGCAGTAGGGTAGGTTAATCCTACTAATCTTGCTATATCAGCCTCAAATTCTTGCAAGCTCTCTGAAGATTTCTGATTACAATGCTTGATTTGAGCGTTGTATAATTGTTGAAAATGAGTATCCCCGAAACCTCATTTATAACTTAGATGTTAACGTGTCGTAGCATGCCGGCTGGCTTGCTGGTATCGTCTGCAGAATGTTCAGTGCCTCTCAATGTAGAGCTACAATCAAAGACACTGCTTTTACTGCTCATTCCATCCATTGGCTGTAGCTGTCACCTCAAATTGTTTCTGGTACGTCGACCATGTAATTTTA